>JAMWET010007009.1:5000-45189 GCA_024036415.1 Prochilodus magdalenae
TCTGTGGAATATCTGCAGATCTCTCCAATGCACAAACCAGACCAGGACTGCGGTGTTCCGGGATTTTTCCACAGGAAAGAAAAACACTTGAGTGAAATGATCAGCCAATTTAGTGATGGAAAAACCCTTTGAAAGATTTCTTAATAAAAAGAGAAAGTGATCTCGACATCTTAAAATCTGGAACTGTTTTATTTCGGGCTTTGTGGGAACATTTAAGTAGCACTGATTTGATTGGCTATCATAATGATAATCAGCAAAAACCATCATGTCCTCACTGTCCATGGAAAAACAAGTATGTCCAAAATGGACACTTTACAGGAGTTTAATTCCAATGTAAGTCAATAGAGCCAGACTTTTCCCAGGCAGGTTTGGGTCATTTCTATTCAAATGATGCATAAAAGTCAAAATCGACAAAAAAATAAATGAATAAGTGAAAACTGGAGATACATGTTTTTCATTGGACAGCTACAATATGAATCTTCCACAGTCTTGAACAATCTTCAGGGTCAACACCTCCAAACTGGGCTTTAGGTCCACAAAGACCTCCTGAAAAGATCTCTAGTGTTCAATCAAGAGTCCACTTCTCAAAATGAGGCACGGAAATCCACACACATGCTAATGAACAGGCCTCTTAGCCTCCAAGAGACGAAACTAACTAGGAAAAGTACATTCCCTGAAGAAACACAGAGGGAGCAGCTTTAGCTCGCTGCTAGCTGGTTGCTGAGGCGTGGCTGAAAATGAATGGGAGCCTATGGAAAAAACAAGGGATGAATAAACGACACATAGAGGAGTGAGGGTCAGTGTGACTGTGGATTAGAGTTTGGGGACCTGCCCTGTGTGAGGACAGGCAGTTTGGTGGCTCTAGGTTAAAGGAACCAATAGGGTCTTTTGGTAGGACCTAAAATGAATGGTCTGGAACCAGAGATGGAAAACAGAGACAAACAAACGAGTGCGGGTCAGATCATCACTGGTGTCGTGCTCGGGGCGCTGTTCTCCTGTCCCACTCTTTTTATTGCAGTGTGAACATTAAGGGATCCGTACAAAACACAACGCCGAAACAGAAACACAGAAACAATAGTGAATATCAGAAGAACACAAACTGGCCCTGTGGCCCTTATTAGCAGCACCTTCTCAATGGGACCAGAACTGAACCTAGAATTATGGGTTGGGGGGCGGGGCTTGTTTCCCTTTTAAAGAACAGCCCGTCTGGCCAACAAGGTTGTCACGGCTACTACTCGCTGTTTGGCAGATGGTATACCAGCGGCCGGCACTACACCAAACAGTGCAGACAAGGGGTTTGGCGGCGAGGGAGCCGCGAGGGCACGCTGCAGTGTACTGAACACCTCTGTCCAAAAAGTTGAGAGGGCAGGACAAAACCAAAACATGTGAGGACGATCAGCAGGAGACTGATGGCAGCGAGGGCATGAATCCACTTTGTCGGGGAACATCTCTGCAGGTTCAGCATTGGTTAGATGAAGCTGGTGTAGGACTTTAAACTGTACTACACGGTGTCTAACACAGATAGAAGAGGTATGTACCCGACAAAGAACCTGTGACCATTGGTCATCAGATATAGTGATGCCCAGGCCCTGCTCCCTGTCTGTCTAAGAGGTGGAGTAGGGTCAGGTACGGGCTGGTGGATCAGCTCATATATGGATGATATGAAGCCCTTGGTATTAATATCCAGCACTAAAACAGGTCAGAGTAAGATTTTGGAGGTCTGTTGGGGAAATTGGAAAAAGAGTGCTGTACAGAATGACGAACCTGAAAATATTGAAATGGTGGTTTGGGGTAAACTATATTTTTGTACAAGCTCTGAAAAAGATGGCAAAACGCTAAATCTATATATAGATCCTCAATTTTACAGATTCCTTTATCATACCAAGTGCTAAACGCTCTGTCTGTATGGGATGGGAGAAATTGGTGGTTATGCAGGATCGGGGCCAAAACCGAGCCACCTTGAAACCCCTAGTGTTTTTCTAAACTGGGACCAAATTTTAATAGAATTTAGCACCACAGGATTTTTCCATATTCCCCTAAATGGAAGTGGGAGCTGCGAACAAATCACAGACCAAAGAGAGCTACTCGCCGAAGCCTACTCCACATGGGCCCAAAGGGGACGGTCACTTAGCAAACCAGTGTTGGACCAGAAAAGAAGTTGGAGAAAGTTGCACGGCCAGTAGTAGCACCTAAATCTGGTAAAGCAAGGCCACCATCTAAGGCACCATCTTCCAAAGAAGAGGACCTACGCCTGTGGCTGCAAGCACTAAATGCAAAACTCCACCCAAACGTTGATACGTTTATAGATCCTACAGATTTAGAGACTTCCATCAAGTCCCTACAATACGTACAGTCATCTAGACGTGTTTTCTTTCCTAGTGGAAGGGGTCAAGGGGTCAAACCGTGTTTTGAGTGACAATATCTGGAATCGCCAGTAGCGGGCGCAACTCATTCCTGCCCTGGTGCCCTTGGCTGTAATGCTGCTACCCCAACACACGGTGGCATGAAAGACAGCACTGGACACTGCATAGTCACAGAACCTCCTTGGCCCACACACACGATAGCAAGTGGGCTTGCGTCGTCTACCTGTTTAGAGGAGAACCTCTGTGTACAGGTTGTTCTAAGATCATTAGAGAGTCTTATATCTGCTGTTAGAACCTGTATCTGTGGAGGATGTTGATGTGTGTGGAGTCATTGGTCTGTGTTTGGTACCTGCATATCGTCCCTGTCCAAATAAACCCAGTATCTCCAGAACAGCAGCTTTACAGGAGAGTTCCAGTTCTCTCTCTAGAGATTCTACTTTGAATTATATGAACTAAATAATAAAATTACAATCAGCTCATTTATCTAAAGGCTGTTCATGTGTTCTGGCTTGTCAGGTTTGGTGTCCTGTAATGGAGGATAGCCTTGCCATGTTCAGTTGATGGGTCATTATCGGGAAGCCTAGACGGGGACAAGCGAAAACCAGAGTCTTAACCGTCCAAGACAAGTTAGTCAGTAGGCGGGGAGCTAACTGGAGATTCAATTCAGAAACTTTCCAAGGGATACAGTGACCTATATAACTCTATACTGTACTACATCACACTACATTACACCCATACTGTACTGGAGCTACACATGGTGTTGGGTGTAGCGCTGCTTAAAGGGGAAGGTTAGCTAACAGCACAGCAGCTGCCGGCTGATATGTGGAAAAGACTGAAGCCCTCTGAAACCCACAGGAGGAAAATAAAGAAAATGAAATGGTGGAAAGACGACAGAGGTAATAGAAGGTGGTGAAGGAATACTGGATCTGCTGTATAATAACAGCTACTGTTAGATGATTAGAGCAAGATTAGCTAGCTCAGTAATGCTAATCTATTCAACTGCTAGCTAGCTAGCGGGAGTTAGCATCAGTTACTTCCATCCTAAATCTGTTAGGCAAAGCTGGAAGGACTATTAAGGTGTTTGGGAAAATATACACCATCATTCTGAGAAGTACACTCTCTCTGAGGGAAACGTTTATAGACTTCTTAGCCTAGCTAGCTAGCCAGTGTTAGCCCAGTGTTAGTGCTTATACCAGTGCATTAAACTGGGTTTCCTTTAGCCATTAGCCGATGTTGGGCTCTGGATTCTCATTTTCAGCTCATCCACTGTATTTGATATGTACAGTAAACAGCAGGATCGTGTGAGGGAGGTGCTCACTGAGTACAGGCTCTGTGTATGAATGCTGGGTGTAATATTCTCCTGTTTGTGTAAATACAGTGGTAATATGGGTGTTGTAGACATGGTGACCCCTGGTTGCCAACACCACCACCACTAATGTAAAGAACATCTGAGTCTCTCCATCAACCATTTCACATTCCCTCTGAATGTTCGGGGCCTTCTTGCTCAGTGTACCCTGTTTCCATGAAAAGCTGGGACGGTGGAAACCTGTTAATAAATCCAGAATGTGATTATATACTAAACTGTGTTTATTTGTTTAATTGAAAGTAAAAATTCCTTCCTACTAAAGAATATCGTGCTGTCCACAGAGAAAAACCAGCTATATCCAAGCCCACATCAGATATCATACGGGACAATCTGGATTTGGAACGGAGGGAAATTCAAACTGCAGGTGCGGAGTAACTTTACGGGAGATAACAGTAGACCTGCATTGCAATGAGCAAATGTAAGTCAATGGAGAACCAGACGCAGGATGGAGCACTTTTGAGCCGTATTTCTACGGGTCCATTCATACATGCAAATCTGGTGCAGTGTTCCAAACAGTCAGCTGCTATTTTCAAATGGATGGAGAACAGGTGATGGGGCACGGGGGATGGTTTAGTACTGTAGTATTGTCTCTGCCTCCATGTCCACTGGGGTTCCCTGAGTACTGAGTCGGCCCGTCCTGCTCTGGCTGAGCCTGAACAGTGCCCTTGGCTGTAATGCTGCTACCCCAACACACGGTGGCATGAAAGAAGAACAGCTACACTGCATAGTCACAGAACCTCCTCGGCCCACACACACGATAGCAAGTGGGCTTGTGTCTTCTACCTGTTTAGAGGAGAACCTCTGTGTACAGGTTGTTCTAAGATCATTAGAGAGTCTTATATCTGCAACATAAACACACTCATCATCAAAAGGACATCCACCCAGACGGCTGCACCACCCAGGACTACATCCACACAGACCGTTACCACGACTGTCCTTAACACCACGTCACCGTCACCAAAGACTGCAGTGGTGTCGTACCAGACTGTCATGGAGTGACTCAGAATGGCAGCGGGTCATCTTCAGTGACGAGTCCCGCTTTAGTCTTGGTGGAGACGCCCAACGAACCCGTGTGTGGAGGCACCGTGGTCAGCACCAAGATGACTGGTTTGTTGCCGCACATCCAGAAGGCCTGGTGTCCCTCCACCTCCACCCCTACCGCACCATCTGCAGGAACTGTGTGAGGATGTTCAAGCTGCATGGGATGGATTATCACAGGACTCCATCAGGAACCTCTACAGCTCCATACCGAGACGTCTGGCGTGTTGGGTTAGCAAACACGAGTGAGAGACAGACCTCTGTATGTGTAGCTCAATAAATATTGATCATATCAGTCTAAATTTATCATCAGTTATTGATCCTGGTCACCTTTATCTTCCTTCCCAACACCACCGCACTCCCACACCTCCTTCTGGGTGCAGCTGATCTTTAGATGAGTGTATATTAGGTATCTGGGTAAAGTTCCTTAATGAGTCTGTTGGGTTTCAGCAGATCTGTTCTGGATTAAGTAGAAGTGTTTTTGGTGGAGGTTTATAATGTAAATGATGCAGAGCGCTTCATGCAGGGCAGTTTCCTGGTTAAATTCCCAAATCTGCCACAGCGGATTTTAACTGACGGGTCAGGAATCGCTGAATGGCTTTCAAATAAAAACGAGTGCTACTGAAAATGGTCATATGCTCAGAATAGCTCTGTTAGCTCAGTGTGAGTAACTGGCATTCTCCATGTTTGAGCCATTGACCCATATATGAACACAGCTCCTGGATTTATTTTCCCTATGGGAATAAAATGAAACACTAAAAATGAATTATGAAGTAAATATTAAAGACTGAAATGTAACTGAGTAAAAAGTAGATCCATTTCTTATTAACTGTACTGGAGTAGAAGTACAAGTCCATTTAAACCCACTCAGTAAAGTACAAACCCATCAGTCCTGTACTGGAGTTACTGTAAGGGAGTAACTGGAACTAGTTCCCACCTCCGCACTAAACCCACCCAGATAAGCGGACCTCCTGAACGGAGCCGTTTAACTAGCGGCTAATCTGGAGAACAGGCGCACTAGTTTCCCCGCCTTCAGCGGAGTGATCCGGCCCAGAGCCGCGGAGGGATACAGAACCGCCTCACATTCCAAATCAGCGCGAGCACCGACCAACGGACATTTACCTCAGACTGAGCGCTGCTAATCAACCGAGCACAAGCTAACACTTGATTCAGCTCTGATTTCCAGGTTTGGAGTCTCCTAAATCATTTGATGTTCAGTAATGTGAGTTTATCATTTGTATTTGATCAGTTATCCGCTCTATAGCTCTCTGTAGACTAAAGATAGTTACCCAGCTAAGAGAACAATGCTAACGCTACTGAACTAACACAGTACTGTTAGATCAGCTCACCTGCTAATACAGCTCCATCACACACTAACACCATCTTAGTTTAGTTCAGAAAGAGCTGGATTTTCTCCTCAACACTCCAACATTTCTTACTCAACACACTTCATATAGGACACACCACAGAAATGTGCTTCACTGGGACCATTAAAAACTGGATCCGGTTCTTTTCCATGGGAAGTGAAGATTGTTCTGTGTTTATGATGTTTAATTAAAGCTAACACTAAATATTGTGTTATTTCTGATCAAGTTTAAGTTACTAAACAATTCAGAAAGCAGTTGAGAAAATCCCAGTACAGGAGATTTTACTACTAGGAATAAAATGAGGAACAAAAGTGCCAAAGCTGTAAAGAAGTGCACTGATATATACACCTCCATCTATTTATCTGAAGTACATGAACATATGAACATGTTCTACAGTGAATCTCATCACAACAGAACTCCAGTTAGTCAATACAGTGGAAGAGAAAAGCACAATGTGTAGAGAATGAACTGTACCGTTACTCTCTGCTAGAAAACACTATGATGTAGTACCAGCTTATGACCACTAGATGTCCCTCATGTTCCACAGACCACAGTGACCATCAAGATATAATATCAGTAATAAACTCAGATATGAGTTAATAGAGTTTAAATGAGTTGTAATCTGAGGTGTTTTTACTGGTTGAGGTTTTAAAGGTTCGGTGTGAGACTGTGAGTTCTGAGCCCAGTGAGAGAGACTTGAGAGGTGTGCTGGTGTGAATGTGAAAGTTGATCTATAAACTATAGAAATGTAAGACTGAACATTAGAACTGAACATTAAGCGTTCTCAATAGTTCAAACAGGGAGATTTAATATCCTGTATGATCATACAGTGTTTATTATAAACATCATGTTTCCTTCTCAGGCTTATGTGCTTCATTCACCATCTCCTGATCCTGTTCCCGGGTTTCAGAGAATCAGTGGGACATAGTGATCAACAGGTTCACACTGAACACCATGTTGTTGATCTGGATCAGCTCTCAGTGTCACCTGTTACCTGGGAACACCAGCCGGACTGAGATCACTGTAGGTCTGTTCTACAGTCGGACTACTTCTGGAGGTGACCTCCTCGTCCACTGCCTGCTGAGAGACGTGATGGACATCTTTCTGAGACCAGTAGATGATGTGACCCTCCCAGTAGTCTAAATACGTTCCCTCCACCAGTTCATCTTTGTGTCTTCTGGTTGCAGTACTGAAGGAACCTTGTGCTGAACATGAGGCGGTTCTGACTCGTTCTGTAGGGTCCTGCAGTGTTTGAAACCACAGATGGACCATCAAGCCCAGAGCAAGGTAAGTCATCACCCGTCCTGAGAGAGATCTGTATGTCAGATCAGGGTGGGTTATTAGGGGGGTGTTCTGTTAGTCTCAGCATGTTTGTACTGCTTGTTAAAGCCCATCACTGTTTGAATGTAGCGGTGGTTTGTAGGAGTCCTGATCCGCCCTGGACTCCTCCCTAACTGTACATACAAGCAGCCGGAGCTTTAGATCAGACCTTCAGCAGCAGTGGGACTCTCTGTAGGAGCACTCTGAACTTCAGGGCAGGTAGTTTTTCTAATTTGGGTTCTGTAGGAGCTTTTTGAAGCTGTCAGCAGAGCACTAATCAGTTCTGTCCTCTCTCTTATCCTTCCTCTCCTCCTACTCTCCCTTCCTCCCTCTCCTCGTCCTCCTAAACCATCGACACAGTTGTTTCCCAAAACCGTAGATCCACCAAACATTCACAAACACTGTGGTTAAGGTGTGTAGTTGGAGCTACAGCTGTAGACCTGTGGTTAGAGGCTTAGGACCTGGTGATGATGTCATCGATGATGCGGTAGAAGGAGGTGTGTCAGTGAGTTCTAATAAGTTACATCAGTCCACTGGTACCAACATGTAGATCATCAGATGCTGTAAAGATGTAGTTTTAATGTGTGTCTCTATATATATATATGTATACGTGTGTGGTGTTCTTCCCATATATGAACTTGTGTTAATAAAACACTATAGTTTTAATGAATATAATTATTAAACCCAGTATATGGTTTATAACCCAGTCAGTACATACTGAATTAGAATGTACACAGGTTTATTACAGGAACTGTACAGTGCACTAGGTGTGGTAGGTACTCGTTTTTATTTTTTTTATAGGAGGGTAGAAGTACGTTACATACACTGTCCAATCTAATAATGAGATCTGAACAGGAACAGGAACTCTATAGTGTAACTGGTCACGTCGTACTAATAGAAACGTATTTCCTGTATTGTTTATGTCGGAGTGAGAGAGTTACTATGTAGAGTGAACTACACTGTATGTTCTAAACTGTAGTGGAGCATGGCTCTTTCTCTCACTTTAATAATCGTGTTCCTCTACAGCTGGAATGGCAGCCCTGGGAGCTGATGTAGCAGCAGCTAGTCTATCACGGAGGTTGTCTCCAGGCTGCTGCTTGTACGTCAGTGTCTCCACCTACACCTTTCTCAGGTTCACCTTCAGGCTCGTTCTCCACTAGCTCTACAGTGGAGGTGTACATGTAGGTATGATTTTTATGAGACACAGTAGAAACAGTGATGTCTTGAAGGGTTTCCTCAACAGTGAACTTTTTAGACATCGTCTCTTTTACCTCAAGGGCCTTCAGAACGATGGACAGCCACCGGGCTTCATCATTCCAAATGCTCTTTCCACCACCAACCTGGCTTAGGATAGGGGTCTGTTATATCTGGCTGGCATTGAAGTCATCACTTAGTCACTGAGCGTAATTAAAGAATGTGGTTTAATACAGACTAATGAAATTGGGATGTTTTATCTATGAGTGTATACTATCTGTTCTTGTTGGGATCCTGTACGTTACACTGAAGTGAAACTATGAAATGTGCTGATGTAGTGTTACTGGTTTTAATAACTGAAAGGTATGACGTTATTAAAGTTCCCTCCCTGAAAACTTAACAGCTCTTAGGTACATGTGAGGTAAGTGATCATGTGACTGTATTAGTATGCTACAGTGTGTTAGTTGTTACTGTACTGCGTACCTCACACGTTATAGTATACAGTGTGCAGTACATACTACAGTAGTATACAGTGTAGTATACAGTGTTCAGTACAGTCTACTGTAGTATACAGTGTGCAGTACATTCTACTGTAGTATACAGTGTGCAGTACATACTACTGTAGTATACAGTGTTCAGTACATACTCCTGTAGTATACAGTGTGCAGTACATACTACAGTAGTATACAGTGTAGTATACAGTGTTCAGTACAGTCTACTGTAGTATACAGTGTGCAGTACATTCTACTGTAGTATACAGTGTGCAGTACATACCACTGTAGTATACAGTGTGCAGTACATTCTACTGTAGTATACAGTGTGCAGTACATACTACTGTAGTATACAGTGTGCAGTGTAGTATAGTGTGTGATTTACATTCGAGGCATTTAGCAGACGCTCTTATCCAGAGCGACGTACCACCGTGCTTAGTGTTCTTTGGGATCATTTCCAGTACAGCCTTACAGACTCCTCCTCTAGTAGAGACCAGCATGACCGGCACTTGCTGTGTTTTCAATGCTGGTATTTGGGTCAACCACCATGACCATGGGCTGTGTACTTTTCAGCAGGGCAAACTATCAAACCCACCAGTGAACCTACACGTGACTCCTGAGTGTATATATATATATATATTAAAATAAGATAAGAGTTTATCACAAGACATCATAAAGCAGTGTTTCAGACATCCGTCAGCACCTGTACTCTCATCATTAATAGCATAGCTGTACCCAGAAAGAATCAACCCACAGGAATGAAACTTGGTGGGTAGGTTTGACGTTGTTAGACATGCCAGTGATTCAAGTTTCACACTTTCACATTCAAGGAGGCTTACTCATAGCGTGCGAGAGGATCCTGCTCCCTAAGGGACTTTGTAGTGCAGCACTGTGTATACATCCACTAAGGTCCCTGATGGTCATCCACTACTCACATAACCACAGTTACGTTTGTAACTAGCGTTAAAGTATTTCAGATGTGGAAATTGTTTTATTTACTGTAGAGGTTCATCTGAATTGTAAGAGTTAAGATAAAACCTGACATCACTTTGTTTTTATAGGTGTCTCCTGGAGGTCCTGTTTTCAGAACCAAGCATTCATAAAAGACCAGAACATGAACAACATGAGGTGAGCAAAGCAAAGGAGGAAATCCACACCCATCTAGAGTACAAGTAGCCTCCAACCCCGGCTACCTTCCTGCAGAGTGTAGGAGGGGGCTGTCATGGGCTGGAGGTCAGGGAACCAGCCTTGTAAGCAGAGGGTCGTGTGTTCAGTAACTAATTCCTGTAGGTCATAATTCACAATCAGAGTATATCTGTTTATAGAATCAGCTGAAGGAGGTGCAGAGTAAACTCCAGCAGAGGATCCAGGAGAACCAGAAGAAGCAGCAGGAGCTGAAACAGGCTGTACACACTATTAAGGTGAGGACCGAACACAGATTGGATATTCTAGAGCTCAGTCAGGTTCTCCTCCAGTCAGACAGTGAGGAGCTCCGTGTTGGACACTTTGTGATCATATTTTCACAGTGTCTCAACACCACCCCAACCCTCCACTCCCCGGCTGCAAATGTAGCCGATCAGCCCAGACCGGTTCTGTGTGTAAAGCTTCTTGGAAATATGAAGCCGGTGTAGTTAAGGAATTGTTTACAAGCTCACCAGTACGATCAGCACCTGTTGATAAGAAGAGGTGTTGATGCAGGTTGGAAAAGGTTACAGAACCATCTCTTAAGAGTTTAGACTCAACCCTTTTACAGTCAGACAGACTGAGTGCACATGGAAGAAGATATTACTTATTAGTTATGAGATCATTGTTACCATTATTGGACTTGCTTTGTAACTGATGACAGAATGATGACATCACTAAATAATGTGTAAATAAATAACTCCAGCATCCCTCCTCTCTGGTTCAGGTGAGTGGAGTGCCCAGCAGAAGGACTGGGTTGGTAGTGTGTTGTATCTCAGCTGTAGTGCTGCAGTAATGAAGCAGAGAAGTGAAGATCCTCACAGAGACTGCAGCACTCTTACAAGCTGGAGTCCAGTTCACCCAGTACTTTAAATGGTTCTGATCCACAGCTTTATAACCCCGCTAATCACTTCTGTCCTCTCTCTCTCCCTCTCCTTCTCCTCCTTTTTCTCTACCTCTGCTCCTCCTCTCTCTTTCTCCACCCCCTCTCTCTGACACTTTCACCTGCAGTAAACCAGGAAGTCCCTCCTACTCGGTTCAGAGAAACGAAACTGATCTCAGAGTGCTGCTCTCTCTCCGTCTAGACGTTCAGGAAAATGGCAGAGGCCAGTATTTCAGTAGCTCATGACCAGTTCAGCTGTCCAGTCTGTCTGGATCTGCTGAAGGATCCAGTGACTATTCCTTGTGGACACAGCTTCTGTATGGTGTGTATTAACGGCTGCTGGGATCAGGAAGATCAGAGGGGGGTCTACAGCTGCCCCCAGTGCAGAAAGACGTTCACTCCAAGACCTGTTCTATGCAGAAACAATGCAATGGCTGAAGTGGTGGAGAAACTGAAGGAGACAGAACTCCGAGCTGCTCCTCCTGCTCCCCGTTACGCTGGACCTGGAGATGTGGAGTGTGATTTCTGCACTGGGAGAAAACTCAAAGCCATCAAGTCCTGTCTGACATGTCTGGTCTCCTTCTGTGAAACTCATCTTAAACCTCACTATGAAGTTCCTGGATTGAAGAAGCACAAGCTGGTGGAAGCCTCCTCACAGCTACAAGAGAAGATCTGCTCTCAGCACGACAGACTGATCGAGATCTACTGTCGTACTGACCGAAGCTTCATCTGCTGCTTGTGTACGATGGAGAAACACAGAGGCCACAATACAGTCTCAGCTAAAACTGAGAGAACCGAGAAACAGGTAAGAACTAGAGATCTTTAGGAACCTAATTACAATAGATCCATTGTAATCTAGAGTCTCATTAATCAGCTGGAGGATTAAACTGATCCATTTCCTGCGTTTAGTGGATCAAGTTTGAAATGATGTATTAAAATGTTGGAGATGTAGGAAGTGTTTAGTAAACAGGTCCGACCAGTCAGTGATCATGTGACCAGCCAACACCTACCAGCCTTATAGTGGTCACATGACCGTGTGAAAGCTCTGTAGAGGTAATGACTTTATTGAGCTTCTACTAAAACTAATTCGTGTAGGTCATAATTCACAATCAGAGTATATCTGTTTATAGAATCAGCTGAAGGAGGTGCAGAGTAAACTCCAGCAGAGGATCCAGGAGAACCAGAAGAAGCAGCAGGAGCTGAAACAGGCTGTAAACACTTTTAAGGTGAGGACTGAACACAGATTGACGGTGTCATGTGACCAGTTACCCTCATATAACCTGCATGTCTGATCACATGTCCTGGTTCAAAGTTGATCCAGGTGTAATCAGTAACAGGCTTGTTGGTGTGGTGCTGATACTGTATGACACACTGTTCTGTATGAAACAGGATTTATAGACTTTAGTGTTGAGAATAACACAAGCAGGTCTGTTTAAATCTGGAAGTGCTTTAGGGAAGTGTTGGGTGATGAAGACGTGCGGTATTTTAGATGATAATTGGTGGGGTAGAAGCTTCCAGTACCTATTAGCTGTGTTAGCCTCATATCCTCAAACTCAACACTAATGAAACTAACACTGTACGTCTTGGCTGATCTACTAGCGTGTGGGTGAGGAGAGGGGCGGTCTATAATAGAGGTGGTCTTGTGTGTGCTTGTTCTAACAGCGCTGTGCTCAGTCAGCAGTGGAGGACAGTGAGAGGATCTTTACTGAACTGATCCGCTCCATTGAGAAAAAGCGCTCTGAGGTAACAGAGCTGATCAGAGCTCAGGAGAAGGCTGAACTGAGTGGAGCTGAAGAACTCCTGGAGAAACTGGAGCAGGAGATGGCTGATCTAAAGAGGAGACTCACTGAGCTGGAGCAGCTTTCACACACAGAGGATCACATCCATTTCCTCCAGGTACCAATCACTGATCTACAGAGGAACCTGTTCCTCATCAAGCTTCTAAAACTCCTCCCACCGGAAGCTGATGAAGACCATCGTAAATATTCCTGTCTGGAATCACAAGTTTGTCTTTAGTGTGATTTGAGCTGCTTCATTTCTCCTGTACACCTTTATCTTCCTCCATTGTGTTTGTTCTCTCTGTAGAGTTTCCAGTCTCTCTGTGTCTCTTCTGGATCTGAGGACTCACCCAGCATCACTGTCCACCACCCTCTCTCCTTTGATGGAGTGAGGAGATCTGTCTCTGAGCTGAAAGAGCGACTAGAGGAGTTCTGCAGAGAGGAGTTCAGTAAGATCCCTCCACATGGTAAGAGGAGCTGTCATGCTCCTGCTGTCTTTTACTGACACACCCAGAAACATGTTACCTGATTTCCATATGAACTGTTATTAGTATGATGATCAATATTACAGAGTGTAAAATACTGAACACAGAAGTGTTAACAGGAGAGGAACAGTCACAGACGAGCTTATGGTTTATTATTAATGGGCTCTTTAATGTCACATGGTTATGGGTTGGGGTGTAGGAGGTGTGTGGGGTCAGCTGCAGTGCAGTGTGTCTTTATTAGGGGTCTAATACTCCGAGTTCATGTAACAGACAGAGTTCAAAACACATGCAGGCAACATCAGAGACATACTCATAACCACAGAACCAGGAAACAAAGCTAGAGTCCAACACAGACACTGAACACCACTCACTAACACAGAGACGAGCTCAACACACAGCTCACACTAAGAGGGATATATGAGTCTGGACTGTCCATGAAAATGAGCTGCAGGTGTGAGAGAGAGGAGGAGAGTGGGCGGAGCCAGGGAGAGTCCAAGTAGAGTCTCCGCAGGGGGGGGGACCACAGGACCCTTATAATAAACATCCTCCAGATTTTTCTCTGTTCTGTTCATAGAGGACACACTACATACATCATAAGACTCTGAGTGAGAGAAATATGAAGAGAAAAACAGGATGGACAGAGAGAGAGAGACAGAGAGAGAGAGTGAGAGACTGACCTTCACCCCAAAGTCCATTATAAAGATCCAGATTAGAGTTTCTACTGAAACTACATACATACACTACACCTTTACCACCATTCATACCTTTACCTGCATGAAGCCTCACTCACTCACTCTGTTCACTTACTCACTCACTCACTCACTCACTCTGTTCACTCACTCATTGTTCACTCTCTCACTCACTGTTCACTCACTCACTCACTACTCACTCACTCACCCTGTTCACTCACTCACTCACTCACTCTGTTCACTTACTCGCTCACTCTGTTCACTCACTCATTGTTCACTCTCTCACTCACTCACTCACTGTTCACTCACTCACTCACTCACTCACTCTGTTCACTTACTCGCTCACTCTGTTCACTCACTCACTCACCCTGTTCACTCACTCACTCACTCACTCACTCACTCTGTTCACTCACTCACTCACCCTGTTCACTCACTCTGTTCACTCACTCACTCACTCACTCTGTTCACTCACTCACTCACTCACTCACTCTGTTCACTCACTCACTCACTCTGTTCACTCACTCACTCACCCTGTTCACTCACTCACTCACTCACTCACTCACTCTGTTCACTCACTCACTCTGTTCTATTCTATTGACTGTGCTGGTCTGTGTGTTTGTGTCTCCACAGCTGCAGCAGTTCAGACTTTATCCTCAGAACCAAAAACCAGAGATGTTCTACAATGTACGTATAACAAACACACACACACACACACACAGACTACACGCACACACACACAGACTACACCCACACACTACACACACACTACAGTACACACACACAATACACACTACACACACACACTCACTACGCTACACACACACACTACACACACACACACTGCACACACACTACACACACACACACACACACTACACACACACACACACTGCACACACACTACACACACACACACACACACACACTACACACACACACACACTGCACACACACTACACACATAAACCACACTACACACACGCACACTCATATTTACACACACACAAACACTACACACATAAACCACACTACACACACGCACACTCATATTTACACACACACACACTACACACATAAACCACACTACACACACGCACACTCATATTTACACACACACACACTACACACATAAACCACACTACACACACACTCATATTTACACACACACACACTACACACATAAACCACACTACACACACACACACACTCATATTTACACACACACACACACACACACACATAAACCACACTACACACACTCACACTCATATTTACACACACACACACACTACACACATAAACCACACTACACACACACACACTCATATTTACACACACACACACACACACACACATAAACCACACTACACACACTCACACTCATATTTACACACACACACACACTACACACATATGCACAGATACTATACACACTCACACTACACACACTATACACACACTCACTACACACATATACGTACATACATACATACATACACTCACACACATACTACACACTCACATAGGTAGAAGGAGAAGGAAACACTGACTGTTTTGAGATGGCGTTTAGAAAACCTACAGCTGAGCGCCTAGTAACCGTAACCTTCTCACTTTGTACGGACTGACAGATACTTTAATGGTTCTGATTTGACTTTGATTCAGTTTTTGACATCAGTAATTATTTCAGTCATCTTCAGTTATATTATTAATATGAACACATTAACAGGAGGCAAGCAATCACAGACGAATGTATGATTACTTATTAAAATTCTTCATAACTTCACGTTTATTGTGATAATGTAGGAGGATTAGGAGTCTAATACATGCAGGCAACATCAGAGACATATTCATAACCACAGAACCAGGAGACGAAGCTAGAGTCCAACACAGACACTGAACACCACACACTAACACAGGGACTAACTCTACACACAGCTCACACTAAGAGGGATATATGAGTCTGGACTGAGAGAGGGAGAAAGAGAGACTGATCTTTACCTCAATGTCCATTATAAAGTTCCAGATTAGAGTTTCTACTGAAACTACATACATACACTACACCTTTACCACCATTCATATCTTTACCTGCATGAAGCCTCACTCACTCACTCTGTTCACTTACTCACTCACTCACTCACTCATTGTTCACTCTCTCACTCACTCACTCACTACTCACTCACCCTGTTCACTCACTAACTCTGTTTACACACTCACTCACCCTGTTCACTCACTCACTCTGTTCACTCACTCACTCACTCACCCTGTTCACTCACTAACTCTGTTTACACACTCACTCACCCTGTTCACTCATTCACTCTATTTTATTGTATTGACTGTGTTGGTCTGTGTGATTGTGTCTCCACAGCTGCAGCAGTTCAGACTTTATCCTCAGAACCTAAAACCAGAGAAGATTTTCTAACATGTATGTACCACACACACTACACTCTACACACACACTACACCACACACAAACACACAACACTACACTCTACACACACACACTACACCACACACACACACACAACACTACACTCTACACACACACACACACACACAACACTACACACACACACACACACACAAACACACTATACACACACACTACACACACACACTACACAGACACACTATACACACACACTACACAGACACAAACACACTATACACACACACACACACTACACACACTGTACACACACACACTACACACACACTATACACATACACTACACACACACTCTACACACATGCTACACACACAGACACTACACACACATTCACTCACACACACACACTCATGCACACACTACACACATACATACACACACACAAAATCATTCACACACACACCACATACACTACACACATTAACACACACATGCACACACACTATACACCTTACACACACTATACACACTACACACACACTATACACACATGCTACACACACACACACACCACATACACTACACACACTACACACATTAACACACACATGCACACACACTATACACACTACACACACTCACACTATACACACTACACACACACACTATACACACATGCTACACACACACACACACCACATACACTACACACACATGCACATACACTATACACACACATTCACTTACACACATTCTCACACTCACACTACACACACACTCATGCACAAATTACACACATATACATACAAACAAAATCATTCACACACACACACTACATACACTTCACACATTAACACACACATGTACACACACTATACAAACTCACATTACACACACTCACACTTAACACAGTACACACATGCTACACACACTATACACACACATGAAACACACACACACCACATACACTACACACACATGCACAGACACTATACACACACATTCACTCACACACATTCTCACACTACGCTACACACACACACACACACACACCACATACACTATACACACATGCACAGGAACTATACACACTCATGCACACACTACACACATACATACACACAAAATCATTCACACACACACCACATATACTATACACACTACACACACTATACACACTCACACTAAACACACTACACACACACACACACACACACACACTATACACACATTCACTCACACACATTCTCACACTACACACACACTCGCACATCTACATACATATACACACACACTCACACACAGTCTACACACATATACATGGTGGTTGGTGTACCTCAGCAGATAACACCACTACTTGTCAGGGAGCCACCACCACACGTGGGAGACTGGGGTTCGAATCCCGGTGCTGTGCTACACCAATAAAAGTTCTCGGGCAAGACTCCTAACACTACACTGGCCCACCTGTAATATGATTAACCATGTAAGTCGGTCTGGATGAGAGCGTCAACTAAATGCCGTAAAATATAATGTCATTCACACACTACGCACAGTACACACACTATACATACATACTCACACACACCACCACACATTTTCTCTCTCACATTGATCTTCTAATAACTCCATTCTGTAGGAGAAATCCTGAAATCCTCACTTTCTTCTCTGTGTTTAGATTACTGTCCCCTCACTTTGGATCCTAACACAGTAAACCGCTACCTCAGTCTGTCTGAGAAGAACAGAGTGGTGACGTTCAGTAATGTCCAGCGTTACTCTGATCATCCAGAGAGGTTTGACTGGTGGCGTCAGGTGATGTGTAAGGAGAGTGTGAGTGGACGCTGTTACTGGGAGGTTGAGTGGAGCTGTGAGAGAGGAGATGTGTTCATATCAGTCTCATATAAAGGGATCAGCAGGAAAGGACGGAGTAATGATTGTGTGTTTGGACGGTACAATCAGTCCTGGAGTCTGGAGTGTTCTGCTTCCTCTCTCTCTTTCTGGCACAACAACATTCGTACTAAGATCTCAGGAACATCATCCTCCAGAATAGGAGTGTATGTGGATCACAGTGCAGGAACTCTGTCCTTCTACAGCGTCTCTCACACAATGACCCTCCTACACACAGTCCACACCACATTCACTCAGCCGCTCTACGCTGGGTTCTTTGTTGAAGGAACCGTGAGGTTATGTGATAAAGAATGAGATTTTAAATATTGTAGTTTTTATTGATCATCTGGGACAAAACAAGACTTGTTTATTTCTCAGCTCTTTACATTTAAGGCATTTAGCAGACGCTCTTATCCAGAGCGATTTACAACCATGCTTAGTGTCCCGTTGGATAATATTCCAGCTAGTACAGGGAGAGAGCCTAAAACTCACCACAAGCTCAGACACTGCCCGAACAGGGGGCCAGTGCTGCTACCTAGAGATTAATACACAGACATAGAGCAAGTAAAGCATTACCTGGCAACCCCAGCCCAGTGCTCATTCCTATAGAGGAGAAAAGGTCATTATAAGTGCAACACAATACACATTGACAAAGGTCATTATAAGTGCAATACAAAGTTTATTAAAGTGCAACACAATACACACAATTTACACGTTTACTAGAGCTCACTCACTTAAATGCTTTACGAAGGACTTTATATGAAGATTATTCTTCATGCCTGTTCCACAGAGTTCCCTGCTTCACTCAGCCTCTCTGCTGGCTCAGATAAAGAGACAGAAGTGTTTCAGTAACACAGCTAATGGAGAATGAAGCGTTAGATCAGGATGGGAATGAGTCGCTTCACACCAGCTCACCCAGATCCTGGCAGGCCACACATGGATTTCCATCAAATACCCCACCTTTATTTCATTCCTCCAACATTTCAAAGCTGTGCTCCACATAGTTCTTCAGTTCTGAGTGTTTAAAGGTTCTCCAGCAGGTTCTAGATTCCATCTTAAATGTGTGGGCGTCCTACCATTGAACAGGGTAATAAAGTCTACAGAGAAACAGATGGACTACAATCTGTATCTGTAGAACTACAGAGTGTCCTATATGGTCAGTGGAGCTGATAACATAGACAATGAAAACCCGCCCAGATGTGATACAAAATTCAGGGGTGAATTTGCGAAACGGATCTGGTCCAAAGTCCACCTGGACACAGGATTCCAGACAGAACAGTTCCCGGACAGCACTGGCCAATCATGAGTCCCGACAGCGATCCATATATCTCTTGTTAGCACTGTTAGCACTGCTACCCCTTTCTGGCTGAACTAGATAACTGTGTTAAACTACATATAGCTAAATGTTTTATATTTAACTTTAAAGTCTGTTAAGTTCTAAAAACATTACAGTCTCTACCATCAAAAGATCATTTCATATCCGATGATGTCTCTGTAATATGTAAAATATGACAGTAAAATATTCTTACTTTAACGTTCTTTAACAGGCCCTGTAATTGTTAGGGAGTGATCATGATTAGTGTCCATGCAGGACCTTCAACTACTTCCAATCTGCTCACGTCTCCTGATCATCTGAGTTATTACCACATAACCTGCAGCAGTTCCAACACATGATATTTAATAAGATCAACTTTTGTTATGTACACGCATCCTGAAACGGAGGACAGCTCTAGAACAGCTCCTGTAGATCATGCTGCGATATGAAGGAGACATCCAGGAAAAGCCAGAGTCCTGTATGTGCAAGACCGAGACCAGGCTGGACACAGAAGCAGGATGTTAGTCCAGCAGTGTAAAGCTTTACCCTCTACAGTGTAGAACTTCAGCAGCAGATTCAGAGAGTCCAGAAAGATCTCTTTGTGTACAGGGCAATGCTGAAAGACCCCTGAGCTTCCATCCCTCAGACAGCACTGCATTGAACACCAGGATGGTTCTGTGATGATGTCACCACATGGGTTCAGGGACACCTTCAACAAACCGTTATCAAGAAGCGCCACATCCAACAATGTAGATTTAGACTGAACTACAAACCGTCAACATCAGATAACCACCAGAGACACCGCTGACCTGGACTGCCCATCTGGACAAGGCCTTTCAGACTGTTTATGGAAAAAAGACGTGTATTTGAATGGAGGCATATTTACATCCAATTAATGATTCAGTCTTCAGATTCCACAGATTTAAATTTAGTACCTGCCTATTTAAATTGTACTTCAACAGCTCCCATGTAGTGAAAGACCATTTGAAGATCATCAGCTCACCTGTCACTGTCACCCACATCAGATCACACTGCTTTATCATAAGGCCTTGTGCACACTGCATGTACAGCATGATCTATGGACTCGGAGGAGAAAGACCTGGAGACCTACAGAATTCCTTCTTCAGAGTTCTGTTCAGATGAGCTCCAAGAACATCTGTGTAAAAAAGCAGAAGCCATATAGATCCCTATAATTAATACTTACCATTGCATGAAACGCTGCCTGTTCCAGACCTCCCCCTTTCCAGAATGCTTCACACATCTGGCCTGCGTTTCCCAAACCATGGTTGCCTGAGCAGGTTACGTAGATGGAACGATCCAGCTGTGATGCAAGGGTCTCCCAGAACCATGGTTGGAACTATGGAGGGAACTACATTGGTAACTTACACAGTCTGAACCATCGTTAAACTAGCGACGCAGGTGTTTCCCGAAGATCCCCCGAACATTCACAAACACTGTGGTTAAGCTGGTGAGGACGCCATCGATTACGCAGTAGAAGGAGGCACGTCAATAAACTTAAAGGATTTACATCAGTCTACCAACAGGTAGAACATCAGATACTGTAAACATGTAGCTTTTAATGTATGTCTGGATATATGGGTCAATGACTTTATTAATTTATTTTAACAGCATAAAACAGTACCCTGGGAATCAGAAACCAAAAGATAAACATCGGAACAAAAACACAAAACACATACAGAAGGCTGGAGGAATAGCTAGTCTGAACGCTACTAAAAAACAGTTACAGATATTAACCCAATAATCCTTTGACACAGAACCAGAAAAGATGAGGTGAAGAACCTTCAGTCTGGAAAGAAGTGAGAAGAAGGAAGGGTAAATCTCGTAAGTTAAATAACAGAACTAAAACTCGTATCTATATTAAAATCTCTAGCTGAGCTGGAGTATGGTGATGGTGGGCTGGAGGAGTGAACAGGTAAACTAAAGGCAAACAGAGAAAGCTCCGGATCTGATTGAGAATCCTTAAAGAGTTTCTGATGATAAAATTATTACCAGTTTTTTTAGTGAGAGGCTTTGTCCAGAGATAAACAGAACCGCTACCGGGTTTGTACTACGGACTGGCTTCCTTTTTGCCTGTATGTAGGAGTCCTGGCATTGGCTGCCCAGTAGTCCTGTTTGAACATACGTAGACCTCCCAGTGCTGTAGACCTGTGTAAATGCCTTTGTGATTTTTGGAGGTTTACCGACTCAAAGAAAAGAGGAAGTGATTGAATATAATTGTTTTAAAAAGGCTGCAGAACGTAAATGGGTATGTTTTGGAAAACATATAGGAATGTTAAATATATAGAAAACTACAATTTTAATAAGGCTTCTGGAGGTCATTAGTGATTTTCTAAATAAACAGATCAAATACGATGTCTGATCTGAAATTTGGGAGACATGTTTCTCGTAGTGTTAAGAATAAAACAGAACTGCTCATTTCGGTCCAATACGAACCCAGAAACTGTACAGCTAGAGGAACTGATCATTTACAGATGCTCTATTAATTTTTTCCAGAGCTGTGTGTACTTGCTTTGATTTTTCACAAAACATTAGTGAACTGTTGTTTGTTCTGTTCAAATCTCATGTGGTGCGAACGTTTAGCCATGACTGCTGGTTCAAAAACCTCTTTAAAATGACTCTAAATCTATTCATCTTTATTTTCTATATTCCCTATTTTTATTTTCATTTTTCATCATAATATACAAACAGACTTTGTCTCCTAATGTCAATTTCATAATATAAATTATACCATGTGGTGTGACCATGAAAATATATGACCATGTTGGGACTTTCATATGGAAAACAATTTAAAGAAAGGACATTGTATAAAATACCTGTTAGCCCAGGACCCATAAAAACAGCAACTCTTCACAAATTTGGAAAATAACCTTCTTCACAGCTGGTAGGTAGTGTCCACATTTGGGTACCATGTGTTATGACCTCTAATTAATATACAATTATTTCTACTAATATATATTTGGATTATTAATTTTATAATTAGTTTTTTATGGGAAGCAATCTTGTTTGTTTAAGTGGTTAGTATTGCATCGTGCACGGTGTCCTCACCAGCTCTCAGCCTGCTTCAGCCAGAGAAAATGGCGGCCGGTAACACCGGGGAGCTAAACGTAACGCGGCTCATTTGAGTAAGTTTAACAGAAAACTGTTTAATATTTGCATGAAATGTACATATCAGTTTTACTGAGGGGAAAATCCCGTCACATGTATACGGTGGTGTATTTTAATATGGTTGTTTTGATTCATAGCGTAATTGGTGAGTTGTTAGTCTGAGACATGATAATGTGTTTACTTATTAAAATGTATGACAATGATTATAATTATAATACATACAGTATCAGTACAGTAACAGTAGTACTTGAGGAGGATGGAGTTGGATAAAATCACTCGGTTACTGTTTGTTGCTGCTGCTTGGGGTGATACTCAGTTTTGGCCTGTTGCATTACGTGTAGTAGTTGAAGACCCCCAAGACTGGGGTTAGCACAGATAGATGTGAAGCCACTGCAGCATCTTGGAGATGGTATGGCCTGATGGATGGGTCACTGCAACGGAGGCCTTCTTTAAACCCTCCGCTCGTGGTGGACTCATCCGGCCAGGGTGGTGTTGTGGCTTTCTCTCCCTCTGTTACATTTCTCGGTTAGCATTTTGTTTGTATTTGAAAATATGTATTTGATTATTACCACATGGTTAATCTTTCTTATTGTCCAGAACAAAATTATTTTGTTGTTTGTTTTAAGGCATTTATGTTTTAATAGTTTTAACCTTTGTTCTTCTGCATAATGTAACATTTCAGCTATTAATAAAATAGGCTAATTGTGTATATAAGGTTAAGTACACCAAAGATGGCCCATTTTCAAAAGTTAATAATCTAACACCACCCACATGCCAGTGCTACACTAGATTTGTTGAAATGGCGAAAGAAAGTAATTATTATCAGATGATGTTGTAAACAACGACTCCAGACCGACGTTAGCAGGCCTAAAAGTCAGGTTGGCTATATTACACAATCGAACAGTACAACTAAGCAACAACACACGGATCAACATTAAGGGCAAGGCAAAGGTCGGAACCACGAAAAGCAGACAGCAAGGCCGAGCAGGTTAGAATGGCGAGGCGAGAGAGAGAATGAATAAACGAAAAACAGAGGTCAGAAGCCAGAGAGAATTAGATACAGCCAGTAAGGGAAATAGCAAAAAGAAGAGTCAAGGACAAGCGAGACCGAAATCAGGATAAGCACAAACAGGGAACCGCTCAGAAATGCCAACAATGTTTGGTAAAACTTCGCAAGAAGGAAGTGAGATTGTGGGACATGAAAGAAAATCTACATGGACATTAATCACTTGGGGTATGGGGTGAACTCTGAGACACTATCTTGTATAGGAGTGTAAAATGAACTACGTAAATGCATGTTGTAAGTCTAAACATATTCCTGAAACGTCACTGTAGTTTATAACCCAGTCAGTAAATACTGAATTAGAATGTACACAGGTTTATTACAGGAACTGTACAGGGCACTTGGTGTGGTAGTTACTCGTTTTTATTTTTAGAGGAGGGTAGAAGTACGTTACATACACTGTCCAATCTAATAATGAGATCTGAACAGGAACAGGAACTCTATAGTGGAACTAGTCACGTCGTACTAATAGAAACCAAGTCCTTCCTACTCAGTTCAGAGAAACAGAACTGACCTCAGAGTGCTGATTCCTCTCCGTCTAGATGTTCAGGAAAATGGCCAGTATTTATAAACACTAACACACACACAGACATTACACTCACATACACTACACACTAGCAAACGCTCACACTTACACTCCCACACACCAGCACACACACACTCAGACCTTACACCCACATACACTACACACTAGCAAACGCTCACACTTACACTCACATCACACAAACACTCACACAGACATCACACACACTCTCAGACATTACACCCACGTACACTACACACTAGCAAATGCTCACACTTACATCACACACACTCACACAGACATCACACACACTCAGACATTACTCCCACGTACACTACACACTAGCAAATGCTCACACTTACACTCACATCACACAAACACACACTCAGACATTACACCCACATACACTACACACTAGCAAACGCTCACACTCACATCACACACACTCACACAGACTTCACACACACACACTACACACTCTCAGACATCACACACACATACACTACACACTAGCAAACGCTCACACTTACACTTACATCACACACTCACACAGACATCACACACACACACAAACACACACTCAGACATATCACCCACATACACTACACACTAGCAAACGCTCACACTTACACTCACATCACACACACACTCCCACACACTAACACACACACACTCAGACATTACACCCACATACACTACACACTAGCAAACGCTCACACTTACACTCACATCACACACACACTCCCACACACTAACACACACACACTCAGACATTACACCCACATACACTACACACTAGCAAACGTTCACACTTACACTCAAATCACACACACACAGACACACTATACACTCACAGACATCACACACACATACACTACACAATAGCAAACGCTCACACTTACATTCACATTACACACACACTCACACAGACATCACACACACACAAACACACACTCAGACATTACACCCACATACACTACACACTAGCAAATGCTCACACTTACACTCACATCACACACTCACACAGACATCACAAACACACACTCAGACATATCACCCACATACACTACACACTAGCAAATGCTCACACTTACACTCAAATCACACACACACAGACACACTATACACTCACAGACATCACACACACATACACTACACACTAGCAAACGCTCACACTTACATTCACATTACACACACACTCACACAGACATCACACACACACACAAACACACACTCAGACATTACACCCACATACACTACACACTAGCAAATGCTCACACTTACACTCACATCACACAAACACACACTCAGACATTACACCCACGTACACTACATACTAGCAAACGCTCACACTTACACTCAAATCACACACACACACACACTACACACTCTCAGACATTACACACACACTACACACTTTCAGACATCACATACACTACACACTAGCAAACGCTCCCACAGACATCACACACACACACACTACACACTCTCAGACATCACACACACACTACACACTCTCAGACATCACACACACATACATTAGACACTAGCAAACGCTCACACTTACATTCACATCACACACACACATACACACAAACACACACTCAGACATTACACCCACATACACTACACACTAGCAAACGCTCACACTCACATCACACACACTCACACAGACTTCACACACACACACTACACACTCTCAGACATCACACACACATACACTACACACTAGCAAACGCTCACACTTACACTTACATCACACACTCACACAGACATCACACACACACACACAAACACACACTCAGACATATCACCCACATACACTACACACTAGCAAACGCTCACACTTACACTCACATCACACACACACTAACACACACACACTCAGACATTACACCCACATACACTACACACTAGCAAACGCTCACACTTACACTCACATCACACACACACTCCCACACACTAACACACACACACTCAGACATTACACCCACATACACTACACACTAGCAAACGTTCACACTTACACTCAAATCACACACACACAGACACACTATACACTCACAGACATCACACACACATACACTACACAATAGCAAACGCTCACACTTACATTCACATTACACACAAACACACACAGACATCACACACAAACACACACACACACATTACACCCACATACACTACACACTAGCAAATGCTCACACTTACACTCACATCACACACACACACTCACACAGACATCACAAACACACACACATACACTACACACTAGCAAATGCTCACACTTACACTCACATCACACACACACAGACACACTATACACTCACAGACATCACACACACATACACTACACACTAGCAAACGCTCACACTTACATTCACATTACACACACACTCACACAGACATCACACACACACAAACACACACTCAGACATTACACCCACATACACTACACACTAGCAAATGCTCACACTTACACTCACATCACACAAACACACACTCAGACATTACACCCACGTACACTACATACTAGCAAACGCTCACACTTACACTCAAATCACACACACACACACACTACACACTCTCAGACATTACACACACACTACACACTTTCAGACATCACACACACATACACTACACACTAGCAAACGCTCCCACAGACATCACACACACACACACTACACACTCTCAGACATCACACACACACTACACACTCTCAGACATCACACACACATACATTAGACACTAGCAAACGCTCACACTTACATTCACATCACATACACACAAACACACACTCAGACATAACACCCACATACACTACACACTAGCAAACGCTTACACTCACATCACACACACACACAGACATCACACACACACACACTACACACTCTCAGACATCACACACACGTACACTACACACTAGCAAACGCTCACACTTACATTCACATTACACACACACTCACACAGACATCACATACAAACACTACACACTCTCAGACATCACACCCACATACACTACACACTAGCAAACGCTCACACTTACACTCACATCACTCACACACTACACACTCAGACATTACACCCACATACACTACACACTAGCAAACACTCACACTTACACTCACATCACTCTCACACTACACACTCAGACATTACACTCACATACACTACTCACTAGCAAACGCTCACACTTACACTCACATCACACACACACTCACACAGACATCACACACACACACACTCAGACATTACACCCAAATACACTACACACTAGCAAATTTTCACACTTATGTTCACATCACACACACACTCCCACACACACACACACTACACACTCTCAGACATTGCACACACACACTCACATCACACACCCTACACATACACACACACTCATTACACTCACATTCACTGTATACAAACACACACTACGCACACATTCAGACCGCACACACACACTAAACTCTAACATACACGCACGCAGACATTAGACAGACACACACAGACATTACACCCAAATACACTACGCACTAGCAAATGCTCACACTTACACTCACATTACACACACACTACACACTCTCAGACATCACACACACACACACTCACTCACTCACCACACACACTCTACACATACACACACACACACACTCATTACACTCTCATTCACAGTATACATACACACACTACGCACACACACACACACACTCACACTACATACACATTCAGACTGCACACACACACTAAACCCTTACACACACGCACACTCAGACATTACACCCACATACACTACACACTAGCAAAAGCTCACACTTACACTCACATCACACTCACTCACACAGACATCACACACACACACACACTACACACATTACACACACTACAGCCACATACACACACTCACACTACACACTGCATACACAGTATACGCTAACACACATACACACACACAGACTAACACTACACACTACACACACTTTTCAGAGGAGCTAATTCTTAAGAACAGTCTGTGAACGAGGCCCGATGATCAGAAGTTTAGTGAGCCCAGACACACGGGAGCTGTACGTCCTGCAGAGCGCTTCATGCAGGAACGCTTCCTGGTTAAATTCCCAAACCTGCACCAGCGGATCCTAAAGGACGGGTCAGGAATCGCTGGATGGCTTTAATAAAAAAGAGTGCTGCTGAAAACGGTCATACACTCAGAACAGCTCTGTTACCTCAGTGTGAGTAGCTGGCACCATGTGATGATGGGTTGATTGTACATGTGTCTGTTTAAAACATAAAAGGAACTTTAACTTAAACTGATCTTTGAATTCTCTTCTTGTAGCTTGAAGATGTTAAGTACCCTGTGGCTTTGGATGTCACAACATAAACCCACCAGGATCTGAAACCTCCCAGTGTGCTGCTCATGCTAATTCATTCAGTAACCAGATCCTGATTTCTGTGGCTTCACCCACGCTGCCCTCCTCCCTGTCTTCCTTTCTAGAACTTGTTACACAAGCTCGAGGACTGTTTACCCGTCACCACTGCAGCTTTCTCTTCAGGGATGTTCCAACAGCTGGAGCAGTCTTCCAAAGAGGCTTTGTTCGCAGACTGGGGCACGGCAAACCTCAGGGACACAGGAACGCTAACACAGGGAAGCAGGTGCCCTAGCCGATGTTTGGGACCCGTTGGAGGAACCTTTTTGTACACAGCACCAGAATGTCTAATGGACTTGGAGGTGGTCACTAGGAGCCACATACTCAGAACTGTTCACAGAGTCATTTCCCTGGGAAGTGGAACGTCAGAGGGAACTCAAACACACCCCTTCTGCTCGTGGCAAGTTGATCGAGAGATACACATTTCTGTCTCAGCTTCTGTATTATGGTCCAAGCGTTCGGACACAAGCAGCTGATCCTGCAGTGGCGTTCAGACATGCAGACGGACCAGATTTCAGTAGGAGATTTGGCTTTACTTGGTCTCTTCAATAAACTGACAAAGGACACGTCTTAATCCTCCTCCTTCTGAGCATGATTAAACTTCACCATCCACACCCATTTCCTTGTACAGGCGGTAGACGTCTAGGCCCAGCTGTCGTGGGCAGTAGATGTCTAGGCCTGTCTTTTGCGGGCTGTAGACACCCAGGCCCATCCTTCGTGGGCAGTAGACGGCTGCGGTTGATCCTTTTATACCACTCTTAAGAAATATGCTGATATAAAACCTTTGTCCATTGTTACATACTGGAAATGAAAACTCTAGTAAAAAGTCTCTGTTTACTTTTATTTATCTACTTTGTCTTAATGACACACATCTCCATGTACAGCTTGTCTTTGATATATTAGATCACTGATGCAGTGTGCAGGTATTTTTAAAACCTTTTAATGTGTTTCATGTGGTTTACACAAAGTCTTTTAAGTACATTAAAGGATACTGTGACGCTATTGAGCAAAAATATCAGATCATTGTTTACAAAAAAGAAAAACACCAAAATCACTTAATTTAAACTTTTAATATGAATTTATGTACACAACATTCTCCATGTTTGAGCCATTGACCAATATATAAACACACCCCCTTGGTTTTGTTTTCCATATGGGAATAAAATGAAACACTAAAAATGAATTATGAAGTAAATATTAAAGACTGAAATGTAACTGAGTAAAAAGTAGATCCATTTCTTATTAACTGTACTGGAGTAGAAGTACACACTCAGTAAAGTACAAACCCATCAGTCCTGTACTGGAGTTACTGTAAGGGAGTAACTGGAACTAGTTCCCACCTCCGCACTAAACCCACCCAGATAAGCGGACCTCCTGAACGGAGCCGTTTAACTAGCGGCTAATCTGGAGAACAGGCGCACTAGTTTCCCCGCCTTCAGCGGAGTGATCCGGCCCAGAGCCGCGGAGGGATACAGAACCGCCTCACATTCCAAATCAGCGCGAGCACCGACCAACGGACATTTACCTCAGACTGAGCGCTGCTAATCAACCGAGCACAAGCTAACACTTGATTCAGCTCTGATTTCCAGGTTTGGAGTCTCCTAAATCATTTGATGTTCAGTAATGTGAGTTTATCATTTGTATTTGATCAGTTATCCGCTCTATAGCTCTCTGTAGACTAAAGATAGTTACCCAGCTAAGAGAACAATGCTAACGCTACTGAACTAACACAGTACTGTTAGATCAGCTCACCTGCTAATACAGCTCCATCACACACTAACACCATCTTAGTTTAGTTCAGAAAGAGCTGGATTTTCTCCTCAACACTCCAACATTTCTTACTCAACACACTTCATATAGGACACACCACAGAAATGTGCTTCACTGGGACCATTAAAAACTGGATCCGGTTCTTTTCCATGGGAAGTGAAGATTGTTCTGTGTTTATGATGTTTAATTAAAGCTAACACTAAATATTGTGTTATTTCTGATCAAGTTTAAGTTACTAAACAATTCAGAAAGCAGTTGAGAAAATCCCAGTACAGGAGATTTTACTACTAGGAATAAAATGAGGAACAAAAGTGCCAAAGCTGTAAAGAAGTGCACTGATATATACACCTCCATCTATTTATCTGAAGTACATGAACATATGAACATGTTCTACAGTGAATCTCATCACAACAGAACTCCAGTTAGTCAATACAGTGGAAGAGAAAAGCACAATGTGTAGAGAATGAACTGTACCGTTACTCTCTGCTAGAAAACACTATGATGTAGTACCAGCTTATGACCACTAGATGTCCCTCATGTTCCACAGATCACAGTCACCTTTTACCTGGGAACAGCAGCCGGACTAAGATCCCTCCTCTCTGGTTCAGGTGAGTGGAGTGCCCAGCAGGAGGACTGGGTTGGTAGTGTGTTGTATCTCAGCTGTAGTGCTGCAGTAATGAAGCAGAGAAGTGAAGATCCTCACAGAGACTGCAGCACTCTTACAAGCTGGAGTCCAGTTCACCCAGTACTTTAAATGGTTCTGATCCACAGCTTTATAACCCCGCTAATCACTTCTGTCCTCTCTCCCTCCCTCTGCTCCTCCTCTCTCTCTCTCTCCCTCTGCTCCTCCTCTCTTTCTCCACCCCCTCTCTATGACACTTTCACCTACAGTAAACCAGGAAGTCCCTCCTACTCAGTTCAGAGAAACGAAACTGATCTCAGAGTGCTGCTCTCTCTCCGTCTAGACGTTCAGGAAAATGGCAGAGGCCAGTATTTCAGTAGCTCATGACCAGTTCAGCTGTCCAGTCTGTCTGGATCTGCTGAAGGATCCAGTGACTATTCCTTGTGGACACAGCTTCTGTATGGTGTGTATTAACGGCTGCTGGGATCAGGAAGATCAGAGGGGGGTCTACAGCTGCCCCCAGTGCAGAAAGACGTTCACTCCAAGACCTGTTCTATGCAGAAACACCATGCTGGCTGAAGTGGTGGAGAAACTGAAGGAGACAGAACTCCAAGCTGCTCCTCCTGCTCCCCGTTACGCTGGACCTGGAGATGTGGAGTGTGATTTCTGCACTGGGAGAAAACTCAAAGCCATCAAGTCCTGTCTGACGTGTCTGGCCTCCTTCTGTGAAACTCATCTTAAACCTCACTATGAAGTTCCTGCATTGAAGAAGCACAAGCTGGTGGAAGCCTCCTCACAGCTACAGGAGAAGATCTGCTCTGAGCACGACAGACTGATCGAGATCTACTGTCGTACTGACCGAAGCTTCATCTGCTACTTGTGTACGATGGAGAAACACAGAGGCCACGATACAGTTCCAGCTAAAACTGAGAGAACCGAGAAACAGGTGAGAACTAGAACTCTTTAGGAACCGGTTCATGCTGAGTGTACTGTAGTGTCTCACTGATCAAATGTTTAAACTGCTTATGTACTTTTATTTAGTGGATTTTGAAAGAACGTACTGAAACGTTGTACTTCCAGGAAGTGTTCAGTAAACAGGTCAGACCAGTCAGTGATCATGTGACCAGCCAACACCTACCAGCCTTATAGTGGTCACATGACCGTGTGAAAGCTCTGTAGAGGTAATGACTTTATTGAGCTGCTATTAAAACTAATTCCTGTAGGTCATAATTCACAATCAGAGTATATCTGTTTATAGAATCAGCTGAAGGAGGTGCAGAGTAAACTCCAGCAGAGGATCCAGGAGAACCAGAAGAAGCAGCAGGAGCTGAAACAGGCTGTACACACTATTAAGGTGAGGACTGAACACAGATTGACTGTGTCATGTGACCAGTTACCCTCATATAACCTGCATGTCTGATCACATGTCCTGGTTCAAAGGTCATCCAGGTGTAATCAGTAACAGGCTTGTTGGTGTGGTGCTGATACTGTATGACACACTGTTCTGTATGAAACAGGATTTATAGACTTTAGTGTTGAGAATAACACAAGCAGGTCTGTTTAAATCTGGAAGTGCTTTAGGGAAGTGTTGGGTGATGAAGACGTGCGGTATTTTAGATGATAATTGGTGGGGTAGAAGCTTCCAGTACCTATTAGCTGTGTTAGCCTCATATCCTCAAACTCAACACTAATGAAACTAACACTGTACGTCTTGGCTGATCTACTAGCGTGTGGGTGAGGAGAGGGGCGGTCTATAATAGAGGTGGTCTTGTGTGTGCTTGTCCTAACAGCGCTGTGCTCAGTCAGCAGTGGAGGACAGTGAGAGGATCTTTACTGAACTGATCCGCTCCATTGAGAAAAAGCGCTCTGAGGTAACAGAGCTGATCAGAGCTCAGGAGAAGGCTGAACTGAGTGGAGCTGAAGAACTCCTGGAGAAACTGGAGCAGGAGATGGCTGATCTAAAGAGGAGACGCACTGAGCTGGAGCAGCTTTCACACACAGAGGATCACATCCATTTCCTCCAGGTACCAATCACTGATCTACAGAGGAACCTGTTCCTCATCAAGCTTCTAAAACTCCTCCCACCAGAAGCTGATGAAGACCACCGTAAATACTCCTGTCTGGAATCACAAGTTTGTCTTTAGTGTGATTTGAGCTGCTTCATTTCTCCTGTACACCTTTATCTTCCTCCATTGTGTTTGTTCTCTCTGTAGAGTTTCCAGTCTCTCTGTGTCTCTTCTGGATCTGAGGACTCACCCAGCATCACTGTCCACCACCCTCTCTCCTTTGATGGAGTGAGGAGATCTGTCTCTGAGCTGAAAGAGCGACTAGAGGAGTTCTGCAGAGAGGAGTTTTCAGTAAGATCCCTCCACATGGTAAGAGGAGCTGTCCTGCTGTGGAGCTCTCTGTCTGCTGTGGATTCATAGACACCCAGAAATGGGTGACCTGGTGTGGGCCAGAGAAAGAGACTGAGAGAGTATTCCTGCTAACAGTGACTGATCTCCCCCCCAAAGTCCCCGAATAGATCCCCCCTTAATGGGCTTCATCAGTCTCATTACAGAGTCAGTAACTGTCCACTGAAACACTCACAGGTGTTCACTCACTCACTCACTCACAGTCACTCAGTCACAGTTCACTTATGGTTCACTTTACTCAGTTCTATAAAACTCACTCACTCATGGTTCACTGTTTAGGGTTGTGGTGTCATCTGACTCTGTTATGTTCACTCAGGGGGGAACACTCAGAGTTCACTCACAGTTCATCACTCACTCTGAGAGAGACTCACTCTGTCACTCACTCAGAGAGAGACACTCAGAGATTCACTCAGAGAGTTCACACCACACTTCACCCACAGTCACACACACATATACTCAGATCCACTCATCAGAGTTTCTACACACTCACATCACACACACACTTTATCCTCACACCTGTTCACACCACTTTCACTACTCACACACCCATCACTCACACCTGTTCACTCACTCACTCACACACACACACACACCCTCACACTCACTCACACACTCACTCACTCACACACTCACTCACTCACTCACTCACTCACTCACTCACTCACTCACTCACTCACTCACTCACTCACTCACTCACACACTCACTCACTCACTCACTCACTCACTCACACACTCACTCACTCACTCACTCACTCACTCACTCACTCACTCACTTCTACTTCTCATTGACTGTGTCTATTCTATTGACACACTGTCTGTGTGTTTGTGTCTCCACAGCTGCAGCAGTTCAGACTTTATCCTCAGAACCAAAAACCAGAGAAGATTTTCTACAGTGTATGTACCACACACACCACACACTACACACACACACACACACACACTACACACACACACACACACACACACACACACACACACACACACACACACACACACACTACACACACACACACACTACACACACACACACACACACACACACACACACACACACACACACACACACACACACACACTACACACACACACACACTACACACACACACACACACACACACTACACTACACACACACTACACACACACACACACACACACACACACACACACACTACACACACACACACACACACACACACACACACACACACACTACACACACACACACACACACACACTGTGTGTGTGTGTATACACACACACACAGTGTGTGTGTGTGTGTGTACACACACACACATATGTGTGTGTGTTTGTGTGGTGTGTGTGTTTCTGTGTGAACACTGTGTGTGTATACACACTGTGTGTGTGTGTGTGTGTGTGTGTGTGTGTGAGTGTGTGTGTGTGTGTGTGTGTGTGTGTGTGTGTGTGTGTGTGTGTGTGTGTGTGTGTGTGTGTGTGTGTGAGTGTGTGTGTGTGTGTGTAGTGTGTGTAGTGTGTGTGTGTGTGTGTGTGTGTGTGTAGTGTGTGTGTGTGTGTGTGTGTGTGTGTGTGTGTGTGTGTGTGTGTGTGTGTGTGTGTGTGTGTGTGTGTGTGTGTGTGTGAATCTGCGTGTGTAGTGTGAGGCAGGGTGTAGAATATTCAGTGTTGAGGTGTTTAAGATTAAAACTGTTTAGATTGAAAACAAATACAACAACTGTATTATTCTTCTAATAACTCCATTCTGTAGGAGAAATCCTGAAATCCTCACTTTCTTCTCTGTGTGTAGATTACTGTCCCCTCACTCTGGATCCCAACACCGCACACCCTAACCTCAGACTGTCTGAGAAGAACAGAGTGGTGACGTACAGTACAGTCCAGCGTTACTCTGATCATCCAGAGAGATTTGACTACTGGCTCCAGGTGATGTGTAAGGAGAGTGTGAGTGGACGCTGTTACTGGGAGGTGGAGTGGAGCAGTAAGGGAGGAGGGCCTGTGTTCATATCAGTCTCATATAAAGGGATCAGGAGGAAAGGAGGGAGTAATGATTGTGTGTTTGGACGGAACAGTCAGTCCTGGAGTCTGCAGTGTTCTCCTTCCTCTCTCTCTTTCTGGCACAACAACATTCAGACTGAGATCTCAGGACCACCATCCTCCAGAATAGGAGTGTATGTGGATCACAGTGCAGGAACTCTGTCCTTCTACAGCGTCTCTCACACAGTGACCCTCCTACACACAGTCCACACCACATTCACTCAGCCGCTCTACGCTGGGTTCTATGTCTTCTGGGGAACTGTGAGGTTATGTGATAAAGAATGAGATTTTAAATATTGTAGATTTAAAAATCATTTAATTAGTGTTTTTATTGATCATCTGTGACAAAACAAGACTCGTTTATTTCTCAGCTCTTTATATGAAGATTATTCTTCATGCCTGTTCCACAGAGTTCCCTCCTTCACTCAGCCTCTCTGCTGGCTCAGATAAAGAGACAGAAGTGTTTCAGTAACACAGCTAATGGAGAATGAAGCGTTAGATCAGGATGGGAATGAGTCGCTTCACACCAGCTCACCCAGATCCTGGCAGGTCACACATGGATTTCCATCAAATACCTCACCTTTATTTCATTCCTACAACATTTCAAAGCTGTGCTCCACATAGTTCTTCAGTTCTGAGTGTTTAAAGGTTCTCCAGCAGGTTCTAGATCCCATCTTAAACACTGAGTGGAACTGTTTCCAGAATGACTGAACTGAGCTGGAATATGAACTGGAGTAAATCCAACACTAAGAATAATATTCCACTTTAAATCAGCTGGATTATCTTAATCACTTCCTACAAGAGCTGGATTTAATAAAGAGAGTTTCTATCAAGTTTAATCTCTCAGTCCGTTTTTAAAGGGATTAGTACCAGTACTAACTTCTAGATTCTAGATTTCATTAGAAGGACTTTACTGGATCATCAGGTTGTACATCCAGTTCCCTGCTGGTCATATCACTCCTAGCATTTTATAAACAGATAGAAACAGGAAGTTTATTCCTCCTGAAGGAAACGACAGAGTTCCAGCAGCAGCAACACAACTGTACAAAGCACATCCCTCCACTAGAGGGAGCTGTAACATGTACAGAATGTACAGAAAGACTTTTAAAAGAGACTTCAATAACATTATGGCTTTCCAAATGTGGGAGTAACAGGGAATATGGACGTCTGATTGGATCTTGAGCTCTTTGTTAATGAGGTTTGTGTAGAAATGTGGAAGTGAATATTCTACACATGTATGTATTGATCCAGATCAGATGATGGACAGAATAACTGGGTTTAACTGGAGAAATACTGATATCTAATAGAACCTAAGGGAATATAAGGGATCAGGTTCCACCAGACTAAAGGTTGTAGTGTGTGTAAGGTGTGTTGTAATAAACTACAGGTGGTTTTATTCTGCAGTAGGTGTGTGTGTTGTGTCTCAGTAAAGTTATGGCAGGTGGTGGTGAAGTTTTACAGTGTATGTGTTTCACATTATCTGTGTGTTTCAGTTTCAAGTCTTTATAAATAACATCTACAGGCTCCTCCTCTCTCTGAGTCCTGTACGTTTTAAACAGAACCCGCACTTTAGAGACGGTCCCTTACTGTATTCCCACCTGCTCCAGTGATTCCGGCTGTAGTAGTTAAACAGCTCCGTTCAATCAGCAGCGAGAAGCAACGAATTTTAACCAGACGTTTTAATTTTTATTTTTTCCCCATATTTCTATATTCAAAATAAAGCAGTGAAACATTAAACGCTATTGATCGTGATTGTATGTTGTCATGGCGATCTGGAGAGGGTATTTAATTCAAAGAACTGTACATCATACAGTGTTCATGTAAATTTACCTTGACCATCGGACGTTCATCACCTGACACGTTCTGTGGTACCTGGAGAACCGCAGCCACACAGTGCACGGAGCCTGTATCACCTGGAGGAACTACAGCGCTACTACAGCGAGGTGAGCATTCTGTCATTCAGCCCCCCTCCACTTTTATCAGCTCTACATCCTCTTCAGAGACGTTCTCTGAAAAAGGATCATGGTTCTGCTGAACTACATCTAGATGTTTGTATGGGGTGGTGTTCACACGGTGCTCTCTCCATTCCTGTTTGATCTCCTGTCGTTTTAAATTCTGTCCATTTACACAATTCTGTAATCCTAAAGCAGCTCCGACCCAGTTAGACCGGGACACCGCTTCCTGAACACTAGTAGAGGCATAACTCATATGATCAGCATCACTGATGGTCCAGACATTGGTCCCTTCTTCAGAAAGCTCAGCACAGGGGAGGTTTTGATGGAGAGAGAGAGAGAGAGAGAGAGAGAGAGAGAGAGAGAGAGAGGACGGCTCCAGGTTTGTAAATACACTGCTCAAAAGAATAAAGGGAACACTCAAATAACACATCCTAGATCTGAATGAGTGAAATATCCTCATTGAAAACTTTGTTCTATACAAAGCTGCATGTGCTGTCAACAAAATCACACAAGATTCATCAATGGAATCAAATTTATTAACCAATGGAGGCCTGGATTTGGAGTCACACACAAAATGAAAGTGGAAAAACACACGACAGGCTGATCCAGCTTTGATGTAATGTCCTTAAAACAAGTCAGAATGAGGCTCAGTGTTGTGTGTGGCCTCCATGTGCCTGTATGACCTCCCTACAACGCCTGGGCATGCTCCTGATGAGGTGGCGGATGGTCTTCTGAGGGATCTCCTCTGTGGTGCAACGTGACATTGGTGGATGAAGCGAGACATGATGTCCCAGATGTGCTCAATCGGATTCAGGTCTGGGGAACGGGCCGGCCAGTCCATAGCTTCAATGCCTTCATCTTGCAGGAACTGCTGACACACTCCAGCCACATGAGGTCTAGCATTGTCCTGCATTAGGAGGAACCCAGGGCCAACCGCACCAGCATATGGTCTCATAAGGGGTCTGAGGATCTCATCTCGGTACCTAATGGCAGTCAGGCTACCTCTGGCGAGCACATGGAGGGCTGTGCAGCCCTCCAAAGAAATGCCACCCCACACCATTACTGACCCACTGCCAAACCGGTCATGCTGAAGGATGTTGCAGGCAGCAGATCGCTCTCCACGGCGTCTCCAGACTCAGTGCTCAGTGTGAACCTGCTTTCATCTGTGAAGAGCACAGGGCGCCAGTGACGATTTTGCCAATCCTGGTGTTCTCTGGCAAATGCCAAGCGTTCTGCACGGTGTTGGGCTGTGAGCACAACCCCCATCTGTGGACGTCGGGCCCTCATACCATCCTCATGGAGTCGGTTTCTAACCGTTTGTGCAGACACATGCACATTTGTGGCCTGCTGGAGGTCATTTTGCAGGGCTCTGGCAGTGCTCCTCCTGTTCCTCCTTGCACAAAGGTGGAGGTAGCGGTCCTGCTGCTGGGTTGTTGCCCTCCTACGGCCTCCTCCACGTCTCCTGGTGTACTGGCCTGTCTCCTGGTAGCGCCTCCAGGCTCTGGACACTACGCTGACAGACACAGCAAACCTTCTTGCCACAGCTCGCATTGATGTGCCATCCTGGATGAGCTGCACTACCTGAGCCACTTGTGTGGGTTGTAGAGTCCGTCTCATGCTACCACGAGTGTGACAGCACCACCAACATTCAACAGTGACCAAAACATCAGCCAGAAGGCATAGGTACTGAGAAGGGGTCTGTGGTCCCCACCTGCAGAACCACTCCTTTATTGAGTGTGTCTTGCTAATTGCCAATCTATTCCATTTGCACAACAGCATGTGAAATTGATTGTCAGTGTTGCTTCCTAAGTGGACAGTTTGATTTCACAGAAGTTTGATTTACTGGGAGTTATATTGTGTTGTTTAAGTGTTCCCTTTATTTTTTTGAGCAGTGTATTAAAGCAGTGAGGAGCTGAACTCCACCCTCCTCTACTGTCACTGCAGACCGGCAGGGTCGCCTGTAGACCACCTCTAGCAGCCTGTTAATGAAGTCATGTGGTGTTTCGTTTGTGATCTTGTTTATTGGGTGACTCGTCAGACTGATGGATGCGTTAAACTGAAGATGTGAATGGGATTCCAGCTGCAGACAATCGCAAATAGATGCCTTGAGTCCACACAAGTGACATCAACACATCTGGAGGCGCCATATTGGAAATGGCTGTAAAACCTTGATGACGTATCGGGTTCTTGAAAGGCCTGTCCCATTTCATAGGTGGATGATTTCAACCACTACTCCTTGTAACGTCATTGTTATGAGATGTTAAGTCATTGGGGTACTTTGTAATTATTATAAGATGTTAAGTGGTAGTTATGAGATATTAAGTCATCATGAGATACTGTGTCATTGTTATGAGATGTTAAGTGATAGTATGAGATGTTAAGTAATTGGGGTACTTTGTCATTGTTATGAGATGTTAAGTGATAGTTATATATCATGGAGATACTGTTTCATTATTATAAGATGTTAAGTGATGGTTATGAGATACTAAGTCATTATGAGATACTGTGTCATTGTTATGAGATGTTAAGTGACAGTTATGAGATGTTAAG
>JAMWET010007010.1:0-22500 GCA_024036415.1 Prochilodus magdalenae
TTCTTTTTGTCAGCAGTTTTAAAGGTAATGCTTTGTCATCTTATATGTTTGTATTAATGTAGGGTTTCATATTTCTTTAAGGCCGAAAGTGTAATCCTATGCATGTAAATCCTGAGCAGCAGATTCTTGTCTTTTTTTTTTTTGTTTGCCTTTTTCCATAGTATGATACAAAATCAGGTCAGACCTGGTTTTACGGGGTATAACGTCATCTGGTGTTGTACGGGTATAATGTTGAACACTCAGTTATCCGTCTTCAGTAGAAACAGGTTTGTACAGATATGATTATATGTTTAAGAAAACGAAACATTAATAAAAAAATCATTAAAAAAGCGGACTTTTCAAACTCATTTATTATACCATAATGACTGTGATTTCAGCCGATGTTAAAACCGTATTACACGGGGCCGTGGAATATATGGACCCTGTCTCGGCAGTAAATACTTGCATTTTAATAGGTTTCAGCTGTCCCAATGGGCCATAAAATATGCATGTTTAGGCTTATTTACTTGTTTATGTTATTATTAGGGATGCATCCGAAATGGTCTTGTGTTGCTCGTAAACTTAATTATTAATGAGTGCATGAAAACTGTGTGTACTGAAGTTTATACCAGATCCCGAAGTTATGAGGGACTGTTTTTATGGGGTTTCTTTTTGTTGCCAGTTGTTTATAGCCATTTTATCGAGATGCTTATCTAGAATGTTAAGTGACTTGACTATCTAGGTGCTTCCGTAGTGTTCTGTTGGATAATGTTATTTGTCCTATCTAGCTGTTTACGCATGGTGCAATGGTATTTACAACGGTTCCTAAAAACTCATGCAATGATCTCGATTATACTCCCACGATACAGGGCCGATTACTGATTACCTGAAACATGTAATATTCTCTTGAGGGACATGCAGTGGGGTTGGTACCGCCAATGAAACTGAAACACCTTTAATTTTAGTGTGGGAGGTCTCATGGTCTAAATTTGGACCAAGTCCTGAGGTGCGGCCTAATTCATTCCATATTCTAGTATGGCACATTGCACCCCAAGTAAGAGCTGTTTCAAGGAGTGGTGTGATAGGTTCAAATTAGCAGTAAGTATTGGTCGAGCACAGTTTTATTGCTCAATGGTAATTACTGCAGAGATGTGATTCAGGAATGTACAATGCTAGTCCAATCACACGAGCAAGACTGGGTGAATTTCAGATTTGGGTTTGATGAGACATAGCCCAACGTGAAGTTTGACCTTGAATCATTGATTGGAGCAAAATCTTATAGGGTGTTTTTTGGGTGAGGATTCGATGTCAAAGGAGACCGCAGGTTTCCCGTCTTACCGACCCAGAGTAGCCCCGGCAACCCCATCATCACGTACGTGACACTGTAAGCCAGCTCCATGCCTTGGCACAGAAAGTAAATGGCTTAAATGCGCCTCTGCACACTAGTGCAGGAAGACGCAGTAAATATGTCCTAGTTTCCCTGAGTGCAAGGTACAAACTGGACCGGTCTTGTCGGGTGTTTGGTCGCAGAAAAGTGAGGCTCCTAGACACCCTACTAATCTACAGAGGATTTTGTGGTCTAAAACAGGTGTTTTCAGTTTCATTTGTATCCAAAATGAAGCCCCTTTTCTAAATGCAGTATAAGTGCACTACCCTGGTCCAGACCCGGGCAGGCCTTAGCCGCTGCATAATCTACATATGAGAAGGAAAGTTTATGCAATAACAACAGTGTTGTTCGATATATTTCAGCTATTGGTGCTCCAACGTCACTTTAGTGCTTTATAAAGCGATGAGTTCCTTGCGTCTGTTGTTGTGAAGACATGGAGTACCAATCAGCAATCTAAAAGTCCCACCTTAAATGCAGAAACATTAACCTTTGTGGGTTTTTAAGTTCCCGTGTGAAGTTGTGAGTCAGGTTTCAACGGAACAACATGTTCAGTGTCTGCGTGGGTGGATCGATGGTATAATGTTCCGTTGGATATGAATGTGCTATCGGCGCTTATTTTTTTTTCCCTAGGATATGGTCGGTGAATCGCTGGAAAAGTTTGTTATTTGGACCTACGATTAAATTAATATTCTATAGTGGGATGCCCTGTTCTTCCTCTTCTGACTGGAAGCTAGAACTGAGTGCCGAAGTGTGTTTCAATCTGCATATGAACCGAGCTGTCTACCGGTAATGGATAACTCTGTGGGTGTCCACTCTCCTGCTTTGGGTCTCTTACGCTCACCCTACTGCGGGGTTAGTATTTCCGAGAGTAGGTGGGGAGCTGAGAGAGGTCGGGAGAGATTATGCTGGAGGAAAAAAAACAGACAAGACCGAGAGACAAAGCCAGATGAAGGAGGAGTAGGACTTTTTTTTAAGTATTGATGTCATTTGTGTTATCTCGTTCTCTTCAGTTGTTGAATGATGAAGATTCAAGCGTGGTTGAATTTGGGGCTGTTGGCCCGAGGCTCTGTATCATTTAGAGTATCCTACTCCATTTAACCTCGGGGTCGTCCTTCTGCAACGGAGTGCTATTGAAAACTGCTTCTGATCTCAAATACATCGTTGCTACACGAGACCCGGGCACATGAGGCGATGTTTTGAGATGCTTTACTGTGCTGGAGTTCTTGCACTGGTGGCACCTTTTTTGTGTCAGACAGGCCTCACTGTAGTGATATTCATTTTTGTTTTCTGTATAATATTTGTGGTTTTTTTGATTTTCCTCTTCTGCATTAATGCGGTTGGATGAGTAGGATGGTCATCACTTTGATCTTTGCATTTATTTGTTGTTCACTATAGATCTGTTTTAAGCCTCACATATATGTTGTCATTAGTGCTCCCTGTCTCATGTAGGCCTCGGATTGGGCATCCTTCTGAGAATGACTCTGCGTAATACAGCCATTATGATGTTTTTTTAATGATTTTCTTTTGCCAAGATAAAAATTACATTTTTAATGCTTTTTTATTTTTTCAACAAAGTCTGTCTAAAGGCTGTGTTTGTTCCAAATAGATATCTTTATAATAATTAATTTTTTATAGGAAATTATGTAATTTCACTTATATTGTACATATGTGTTGTTAATAAATATATCAATCATGTTTATTACTTGGATATATGGTAGTTCGCATATAGGTAATTGGACAAATATTATTCTTCCGCTGGTGTAACCTTAAGGCAAGTGTAGCAATCATATCGACTATAGTTTTATCTGTTATTATAAAAGCCTTTTTTTGTTTACGGTTGTGTGTGGTTTTGTTGAAGGATTTAACTACTAGGTTGTTATATGTGTGCTATGAATCGCCTGGAAGGAAAGTGGTAGAAGCTGCGCTTTTGTTTTTAGAGGCACAGCAAAAAAAATAAAAAAAAGAAATCATATTGATAGCTACGGAAGCGGATTACAACAACCAACATTAGTAAGAAGTGAAAAAAAGAAGGCAAAAGCTGAGGTTATGTTATATAACAAAAGCTTATGGTTTTTTATGTGAGTTTCCTGCTGGGATTAGCTGGGCTTTGACATTACTTGATTGCAATTTGGCACTAGGCTTTTTGATATTTTAATTTACATTAAGTTTTAGTACTGTTATAGATGAGCTGAACTAACATTTTGTCTTTTTTATTTTGTATTTTAATTGTATTTGTTCTTATGTTATTTTTAAAAAAAGCAGTGTGTTAAACTTCATTATCTGCTAGGTGGGATGTTTTGTATCAGTATAATAGTTTTTATTTAATATTACTTTTAAGTTTTGGTTTTGTTTTATATAAACCAGTTTCTTGTCTTCCTTGAAAAAAAAATGTTTTCCCCTTTTGTTTTTTTTTTCCTTCTCTTAGGAAGCCTTTAATGGGATCTGCATTGAATATATAAAATAAATTTAGGTAGTTGTTATATAAAGAAAAAATGTATTATTTATCTTATTGTTTATTTATTATTGAGATTTTGCCCGCATTTTATGGTAAGAAATGTTTACTTCACAAAAAAATTAACCACAATTGCAAAGATTGTTTACTTATCTGAGCTGTCGATTGTATGCTGTTCCTGTTGTGGGTGTTTGAGAGGGCGTTTATGGAGCATTTAGGAACATAGTGCCGCATTCTGGGTTCAGGGACATTGTCACCATGATGCTTGATGTGGCATCAGCCAGGAATTGAAACCGTAAAGACGGGAAGTGGAAAATGAAATGAAAGTAAAACCGAAGTAATTGTACCTGAATCAGGAAAGACTGGAAGCATAAGATGACAGCAGGGTCATGCGGGCTCGAGGCAGGAGTGAGTTGTTTATCTGTTAAGTGCTGTACTTTGGTGTACCGCGGGACACGGCTAAAAAATATAATATGAACAGAATTCTCTACATTTTTCTTATACTACATCTATCATTCGAATGAATACGGATGAGATATCATTCCTAGTGGTTTGGTAATGAGGAGGGCTTTGGTCGAGACTAATATTTATCAGGTCACAACTGTTCCTAGTGGATGGTGACAGGAACGCAGGTAGCTTTCCATAAACACCTTATGCACATGAGGTATAAGTTTAGTCAATCAATCAATCAATCAATGTTTTATTTTGTTATAATGCACTTTTTACAACCCATGGACGTTGTCTCAAAAAAGCAAAGCTCTCAAACAGACGCATGATTTTTAGTGTGTTCATTTAAGAAGCTCTAAGCTAGACGGCTGTTTACCTTACTGTTGAGTAAATGTCATGACAAATGGACCAACAGAACTGGCATGGGAAAAAACCGCCTGTTGGCCATTGACTGTTGGCATTAGAACTAATATGAGTGTTTTTGCGTTCTTGCGCTTTGTCCTGATAGGAATGGGTACGGCTCTTGTGTCTGGAGATACTAGTGTCCTTTTAGGTGTACCAGTGACGTATGTTGTCTTTCTGGAACGTTGTAGGCTCTAGAGAGGGAATTGTGGCCGTACCTCATAGGACGTAAGGTTGTTTTGCGAGAGTATTGTATACTATAATAGTACGGTTTATATTTATATACACACGGTTTTAGAGCCTCGTCATTCAATATCCGGGATGGAACAACATGTAGGTCCATAAATAACTTTAATTAAATAAAATATATATTGTGGTGGGGGTGGGTGGAGTCTCTGCCATTTATCCCTCCGGAGGGGACCCGAATTGTTGTTTTCCGTATCTGTGCCGTAATGGATTAAACTACAGGCCTGTTATTTTAAATTGTCCTAAGCTACACTACTATACCCATACTAAATCTGCCTACAAGTCGTATGTAGTATGTGACCAAACTGAAGTTCTGTAGTGCCCTGAAGTTACCCGGATGGTGATCTACTCTGGTCAGGGTTTCGTGCATACATGGGGGAGCTATCCTTATGGTATACTGCATACCATCATGCACCACGGCCTCACCAGCTCTCAGCCTGCTTCAGCCAGGCAGTGTTTTTGATCAAACACTGGAGATCAAAACACAGCCAACTCACAGTGATTGTAGTGGGGTATGTTTTCATCATAATGAGCCTCAGAAAGTTAAAATATACAGGTCTGAAGATTAATAAAAGATTAACTCGCTTTAGAGGATCGGTTTTAGAGTGAAATAGCCAAGAGTACCTAACCGCTAGGCTAAACGTATTTCGGGTGAACTGAGCAGCGTTAGCAGCAGCTAGCTCTAAACAGTGGATACAGTAATAACAGCTCTGAGGTAAGTGTGAGGTAACTGGTCATATGACTGTATTAGTATACTACACTGTAGGTCAGAACTTGTTACTGCACTGTATACTACACACAGGGGGCAGTATGGAGTACATACTACTGTAGTATGCCATTTCAAATACAGCCACAGTCTCCAAGGTGGAGAGAGGGAGAACGAACATGTGGCCTTAACGCTACATACTGAAGTGAGTGAGTGAGTGAGCGAGCGAGGGAGCCTGAGGGCTGGAGTACTCATAGAGGGGTTGAGTAAGCCTTGTTTATATTGTGCTTTGGTTAATTAATTTAATTCATGTGTAAATAAAGCAAACTGGTTCATTACACAAAGTAATCCTCTTCAGCTGATTTAAATTCCTAATTTCAGTGCACATAAACAGCCTGATATTCTGTATTTAAACAGGATCTTTTTCTCACTTGTATAGGAGCTGTCTGTCGTTTGCCCCGTGTGCCGGGAGCCACTGTCATACGACGCGAGCACCCTGCTTTTATCCCCTGCACCAGACTTCCCTCAGGTAAAGAGACTTAATAATTATGATCTCCCCGGCAGTCCAAACCACATCCACACCCCAATACAGACTCACTCTGCACTTCACTTCTGTGTGTATGTATGTATGTATGTATGTATGTATGTGTGTGTATATGTGTGTATATATATGTGTGTGTGTATATGTATGTATGTATGTATGTATGTATGTATGTATGTATATGTGTATGTGTATGTGTATGTGTATGTGTATGTGTATGTGTATGTGTATGTGTATGTGTATGTGTATGTGTATGTGTATGTGTATGTGTATGTATGTGTGTGTGTGTGTGTGTGTGTATTCTATTCTCTATATATGCCCTACATTTATTTTTTTCTACCTCAGACCCAGTATTGCTTAGACACACATGTTCACATCTGTGTATATTATGGCTTATATTTTGTAGCTGTATCACTGTTATAAACTGTATATTTGGAGAATGGTGCAGAACTGGTTCACCTAAGACGTAAATGTGATTTGAATTTAGCTGTTTTGGGGGCTGGCCGATAAAATAGGTGTTTCTGTGGCCCAGCGTAGTGTTGTCTTAAATGCTAGAGTCTGTCTGTCCGTCCATCTGTCTATCCAACTGTATGTATGTCTATCTATCACTTATTCATCCAGTCATCTATCTATATATCTGTCTGTCTATATATCCAGCCAGCCATCCATCTGTCTATCCCACTGTATATATATCTGTTCATCCCACTGTATATATATCTGTTCATCTATGTTTCCATCTATGTGGCCATCTATCTGTATATCCAGCCATCCATCCATCTGTCTGTCCCGCTGTATGTATATCTGTCCATCTGTATGTTTGTCCATCCATGCGTCCAAGGTTTGGTCAGCACTGTTATCTCTTGTTGCCTTCCATGTTTTTCCAGCTGCTGTTATCCTGTTTCAAGCTTGACTTTTGACTTTTAACTCCAAATGGGTTCCTGTCTCAAATCAGCACTTTGATTGGCTAATGCTTAACTCATTTGCATAAGAATTAAAAGTAGCAAAAGAGATCTGAGAGTGGAATGCAGCTAGCTGGCCTGCTAATGTCAGCCCTTAGTTGAGCGGTAGGTATAAGCACAGGGATATCTCATGTAAAGTACCTAAAGTAGCTGCCATCACTGTGTACTTACTTACTTTATGTTGCATACATTTTCAGCACCACTAACACAAAACACCTTCCCTGCTGTGTTCCAGTCACACCCTCAGTGTATCCGAGTGGTCTCGCTGTTGGAAATGTCAAGCAGACAAAGTCACTCTTGTGCTCAGTGCCAAGCGGTGCACTGCAACAGTGTCTCATTGTCCTGTACAGTCTGTGTAATTGCACAGTGTTGGCTTGCTCAGATGCCAGAGGGTCTGGCTGGATGACCAAGCGCCAGTTGGTCACATGCTGCAGCCTCATATGGAAGTTTATTTGTAACACATTTGAAACACTGTCGTTCTTTCTCGCACAGCAGGAGGACGGAGCCGTAGGTGCTGACTTTAAAAGGAAGTGGGAGAGTCTTCAGAAGATTCTGGAACGTCAGAAAGAGAAGGGCGGGGTCATTGACCCTGAGGCGGAGTCTAATCGCTTCCTTATTCACATCAATGACGTAAGTCCTAAAAATATTCCATTCAATTAAAGACTACATTTAAAAGAAGACGGGTTTCCCACAGATTCAGGAGTTTGTCCTCCATGTTTAACCCATCCGAGCAGTGAAACACACACACGCACACGCTAGGGTCTGCTGGGTTTAAGTGACTCACTTAAGAGCACTTTGGTTAAGTCCTGTTGGTTCAAGGAACCAAACGAACAACCTTCTGGTCACCAAACAGACAACATTTGGTACAAATCGCCTAGATTAGATTTTTCACCACACTATTGCAGGTTCGTATGTCTTCCAGACGAGAGTTTGGAATTTACAGAGGTGTCTGTTTGTCTCCAGGTCCCTCCTGACTCTGACTCCACTTGTCCTGACACTACAAATCCTGAGCCCAGCCAGCCTTTGCCTTCTGCTCACCTTGACTGCCCCAGTAAGGCACCTGTCCCTCAAGCCCAGAACATCTCAGCCACATCACAGCGCCGGGCCCCTCATGGCAGGAGGCCGCAGGTGGACTTTAGAGGAGGTAGAAGAGGAAGAGGAAAAGGAGGTGGAAGGAGTGGACAGTTGTCTCATGGAACTCCTCCACATGTAGAACAAAACTTGGCCAAACTGAGTGTATCCGCATCAGAAAGCGACCATGGTTTACTGAAGAACTGTTTACTCCCCCAGAACAATGACCCGCATGCAGAAAGCACAGAAGTAGAGCAGTCGCTCCAGCCCAAAGTAACTGACAAAGACCAGACAAGCCTGCCTGGGAAGCAAACAGGTGAGGAATACTTTGCCACAAGCCAGCAAGACACTTTAGGAGATGCACATGAACAACAGATACGGCAATCAAACTCCATTGCTTCAGAAGATGCTGCTCAGACCATCGTTACGGATGGACAGCAGGATCAAGGCCCTCGAGAAAGAGGGAGAAGGTATGGTCCGCGAGCACCGCAGTATGGCCAGTGGCATGAAAGGACCCCCAGAGGCTCAAGCCAGTGGGATAGTGCTGGGCGAGCGCACCACCACCACCGAGGTGGGAGAGCGCACAGAGCCAGAGGTGGAGGCTTTAGCCATCATTACCGTGGGGGTGGGCCGTACAGAGGAACTGGAAAGGGGATGCATCCGAAAACTGAAACTGAGTTTAAGAAGGAAGGGGTTCTCTGACAGAGGGAGAAGGGAGGAGCGCAGACAAAAGAGAAGCTTCCCTCCCTTGTTTACCAAGTGTACCTCCAACCTAACAGTGTCATAATAAAATATTACGCAACACCGCTATGAACCATGTCTCTCTGTTTCTGCTCAGCACCCTAAAGAACATGCACTTTAGATCATCAGTAGCACAGCAGGTCCTGAAGGCTGGAAGGGGATTTCTGCATAAATTAATGCTTACATAAAGCATTTCAGAGTGCTTTGATGAAGAGTGAGAGTTGTTAACAGTGGGCTCCTCACGGCAGGAGGAGTTTAGGAGAGGTTGGAGAGGAAGTGGAAACGCTGATGGTAATAGGAACCAGCAGTCTGAAGGCTTTAATGTCTCTAAAGGCTCACAAAGTTTTATTCAGTTTTCATTTTTGTATTTGTATTTATGTCAATCAATCTTATCTATCCATCCATCCAACTGTGTCTATCAATCCATCCATCCACCTATTCAACTATATGTTCGTATGTCTATACCTGTTTATCCATTCATCCAACTGTGTCTGTCAATCTGTCCATCCAACCATCTATTCATCCAACTGTGTCTGTCAATCTGTCCATCCATACAGCTCTGTCTGTCTATCTATCTATCTATCTATCTATCTATCTATCCAACCAACTCTGTCTGTCCATCTGTCCAACTGTATGTTAATCAAGAGCTTGCAGGTCAAACGCAGTGTCAGAGTCTGAGCTTTCTGCAGGTTTACACTGGAAATAAAGACCATTTGAATGTTTAAAAGAGCAGTGTGTAAGATTCAGGGAGGGATGTGTTAGTAAAACATATATAATACACAATTGCCTGTATCTATACATAAGTTTGTGTTACAATACATAGTGTTTACATTATCTTAGAATAACGCCCGTCGTGCTTATATCTATATATACCACTGATGCTGCAACCGTGATGTTTCTACAGTAGCCTAGAAAGGACAAACCTCACACTGGCTGCAGAGACTGACTTAAGTTGCTTGTTTTTTAAGATGCAGCTGGAATTTGGTGGCACTGTAGCTCGGACTGGTAGGTGTAGAAAAAGGATCCTTTAAATGTCCGATCATAGCAGATTTATCAGTATCTGTGTACACAAAACGCTAGATAGGATATCCTAAATCTCTATCAAAAATACTACGAGCATTAAAACTACAAGACTACAGTTAGCTTACTTGCCATAATGTGCTACTGCACCATGCTTGTTGGTCACCACTAGGGGTTACACACTGCTCCTTTAATGTGATGTAGAGCGTATGAGGTAAACTTAAAAGTGTATTAAAACATGCATCCTTACTGACTATTCATAATATACCTTGAGAACATCACCTCAGCACACCAATAATTTTGACAGGAGTTTTGTCTTCCAAATAACTGTTTGAAATGTAGAGTTATATGGAGATTATATAAACCTTGTTTGAGTTTCAAATTGTATCGTTTACTCTCCAGTCTGTATGTGGGAACTGCACTGCAGTTTTGAATTTGTGGTCATAAAGAATCCCCATTACTTTCATATATATATATATATACAGCTTGAGTTGAGCTCTGTGCATTTAGCTTTAAGTTATACAAATCTGCCTGGCCTGTTTTTAAATTAGGCACATAATACGGCAGCCGACCAGAGCAGAGGCCATTTCCATAGGGGCACTGTAAAAAAAACAAAAAAGAATCCTGTTTAATGAAATTCTCAAGTGGTCGATGTAATGAGGCACGGCAAGAAATGTCGAGAGAAACTCCAGTTGGGTCCAGCTGAACTCCAGAATTTATTTAGCATTACAAGCATGTTTCAATAATATAACACAGTTCCATTTTTTTCCCATAAGTTAGCTTTATGAATTATAATGTTAACCAGAAGTTACCCGGGCATAGGAGTAGTAGAATGTAACTAGTAATATGTCTGGCGCCTTGACATGATTACACTGTGAATTATAACTATGGGTGTATAGGCTCATAAACTCACAAATACCATGAATGAAACTCTAAACAAATAAAATATATGAAATTTGTAGTATACGGGCTCTTTAATCTGACCGGGCGCTGTATCTGATGTCCCTTCAGGGCGCGCGAGTGTCGCAGTGCGCATGCGTGAGAGCGCTCAACGCGCACTGTTTTTATATTCAGACGAGTGGCGCGCGCGTGGTACTGTCGTCATCAATAGCAGTCCTCTATAGCCTCCTCATCTTTATCAATAACACAGTATTGGAAGTATTGGTGATCTGATGGAGGATCGGGACTCGGCGCGTGCCGCTTTTTGTTCTAACGGCGGGAGCGGCGGTGAGGAGGAGGAGCCCGAGGCCGCGGTTGACGCCGGGGGTTCGAGTGCGCTCCGGCACGGGGATGGATCCACCCTGGGCGGCGGCAGAGAGCAGGAGGTGTCGGTGGAGATCGGGGAAACGTATTTGTGCCAGCGCGCGGACAAAACATGGCGTGAGTTATTCAAGATACAAATTTAGCATTCTTCGAAATCAGGGTGCATGAAATGACCACAGCTTTAGTGGTTTTAGTTTTTAATAATATTCTTATGTTTGTAAACACTTCACAACGAGTCAGGCGCCAGAACTGCTGCACCATTTAAGGTGGAGCGGGAAAATTCGAGCAAGAAGGTGGAGAATAGGAAGCCGACTTAAGGCTCAGGTCACACGTCTTTGTCGCCGTATTATGTCTCTTACGGTCTGTACTTTGATTTAGGAGGTTCAGACACTCGTTAACCTGGGTGTTCGTTAAAGCGAAACCCCACCAAGAATTCAGACATTCTACGTAATGAAATGGCTGAGATGTGAACAAAGTCATCCAGAGTGTTTTGGTGTAAAACGCTGCATTCTAGAGAAACTTTCAAAGTCTGAAATGTTCACACGGTTGGTGATGGTAACCAGACGTCCACCTCCAAAGTCTTTCCCCCCCACAGAAAGATATTACATACAGTACTTATTAATACACCGCCTGATATGTAAGACACAATTTTATGGTAAATGTGTGATAAAGTTTTGGTCTAAAATGTTTTTAATTCATTCATGGTGGAGGGGTACATGCAGGGTGTTGTGAGGCAAATAGTCCCTTAAAGAATACAGATCTAATTTTTGGGTTTATGCAGATTGTATTGCCCTTAACGTTACATATAAAAGTCCAGAGGACTAGTGGTTTTAAATAGTAATAAAATGGCTATATGTGTTTTGTATATATGGTGACCCCTGGTTCCCCTCACCACCACTGTAAAAAGTCTTGAGTCAGGAAGTTTTTCTGCAGTGAACCATTCCTCATCAAACCCACTCTGAATAACTGTTTACATCTCAAGGTCTGAATTATTCAGAAATAATTTAGTGGAGACTAGGTGGAATAACTGTTAGCTGATACATTTGCTTTTTTGCAGCTTTTCTGTGTGTAATAAATCTACTGTAACTGGTATAATTAACTGGTCAGCATGCTGGGTTTACTTGGCTGTGTTAAAGCCTCATGCCTAAATGTACGAATTCGATAGCCATTATAGCCGATTTGTTGGTCGTCTCCACCAAGAAAAAAACAGAAAACGTCACTGAAGATGACCTGCTACCGCTCTGAGCCACTGCATGACAGTCTTGCAGTTTTTGGTGACACTGACATGGTGTTAAGGACAGTCATTGTAATGGTCTGTGTTCATGTAGTCATGCGTCATGCAGTCGCCTGGCAATGCTGTTAGCACTAACAGGATGACTCATGAAGGGCATCGCTGCTTGCTGAATGTCCGCAATTGTGGCTGTTGGGTCATTCAGGTACAGTGATGAGGCCCTTCCTGGCTTACATCACGTGCAGCTGAGCATGAAACTTGAGCATGTCTCACACCATGTCAAACCTACCCACTAAGTGTCATTACTGTGAGTTGATTCCTTCTGCTTGCAGTTGATAATTTAATAATGTGTGTATTACTGAAGAATAAAAATAGAAATGCCTTGAAGCATTTTACCGCTCATGGTACATGACCAGTCCGCTCAGCATGCTGCCCTCTGAACACTTGTATACTGTTTCACTGGATTTTTTGTTTTTTGCTAATTTTCCTCATTGAATCTTTCTTTCTTCCTCCCCGTAGACTCAGCAGAAGTTATCCAGTCCAGGCTAAATGAGCAGGAAGGCAGAGAGGAGTTCTATGTGCACTATGTTGGGTGTAAGTCTTATAAGCCCTGTACTGTCTGCTGTTGTGGTTGTCCATCACACAGCTACATTGATCAGCCTTAAAGTGTCTCCAGTCCTGCTTGTGGGCTTGAAATCATTAACCCAGGTGTGAATGCTGCAAGAGTAAAAGACAAATCCAGGTTTTCTATCCTCCTTTACCCCTGAACAGTTAACAGGCGGCTGGACGAGTGGGTTGGAAAGGGACGTCTGGCGCTAACAAAAACTTTGAAGGATGCCGTGAGGAAGAGTGTGGAGGAAGGTGGTGGAGGAGAGCTTGGGGACCAGCCAGAGAGGAAGATCACCCGGAACCAGAAACGCAAACACGATGAGATCAATCATGTTCAGAAGGTAAACACCTATCCTCAGAAGTTCTCAGGGGTGTTCTCTGGACATGCGCTTTAAAGGGCCCATGTCTGTGATGTCTGTGGGCCTTTCAATGCACCCTTACAGAGGGTGTACGTCCAGAGAAAACCACTGAGAACCTCTGAGGTTAGCATACGTTTCAAACTTAAGATTCATCTTTCTGACATTGTGGTCCATATATGGAACCTATCCTGCAAAAATTCCATATTTTGCATTTTGATTGTTTATGTAATTTGAATATGTCTGCCTACTCGGCCTGCAGTGACCCTCAGAACTGAAATTATAAGTGTCAGCCTAGATTGCTTTTTGAATTTGAATGCGTCACAGTACAGGGCAGAGCTTATTTATTTATTTATTTATTTATTTATTTATTTATTTGCATATATCAATCTTAAAGGCACAGTAACAAAAACAGGCTGTTTTTAAATCTTAAGAGATAAAGTTCTAGGTTATTTGAAAAAGGTGGCTCCTTTTTGTACATATGCAACAGAAACGTCATAGAAAAGTTAAACACAAAAATTACATATGGGCCCTTTAATTTGCAACAAACTGTTCTTAAGTTTAACTCATTTTGAGTCTTATTGTGTTAATCAAGTCTTTAACATAACAGATATGAACATATATGGTTGTATTACAAAGAAGATTAAATGTGTTGCCTTTAAGAGAACACAGGTGTAGTAGGTATTTCTCATTCAACATTATTTTCATATGTTTTCTTCTTCAGACCTATGCAGAGATGGACCCCACAACAGCAGCCCTGGAGAAAGAGCATGAAGCGGTAAGAGAAGCAGTACTCACTTCATAGACCCTTAGAAATCAAATTATCTGAACTTCACTTAGGTGTAATGATTGCACAATAAAGTAGATGTAACATACTTTTATTATTGGTTAAATGTAGTTTTAACCAATGAAATATCTCCCTTTTACCACCTCCACCACATCCAGTGCCTCCCGACACTGAGAGAAAGCCATGGGCTGACTCAGAGACCTTCTCTGGTTCTGTGTTTCAGGTGTAGATTAGTCACACCACAGAATGAAAATGCATCATGATTTTCAGTTCACGCTGTCTTTAAAATTTCTGCCTCCAGATCACCAAAGTGAAATATGTGGACAAGATCCAGATTGGAAATTTCGAGATTGATGCCTGGTACTTCTCTCCCTTTCCTGACGACTACGGAAAACAGCCCAAGCTTTGGATTTGCGAATACTGCCTAAAGTACATGAAGTATGAGAAGACCTTCAGATATCACCTGGTCAGTATAGCACAGGGGGCACTGTGTGTTCTCTTTAGACACCCATAATGGGCCCATTTATGTTTCTTCTTTTTATTTATTTAATTTTAGTTTTTATGTATTGAAAAGCATAATTCATAAAGATGCACTGTAATTAAGTTGAAAACGAACAAACTGAAACACTTGACTGAATAACTAACATTGTTTTTCAGTGTTTCATTCATTTTGCCACTTTTTCATCACTGCCTAAATTAAATAGGCGAAATCCCAGATAGCAAGCGGTTGTAAGCCACATCTGGCAAAAATATGGCACTGCTGGCTCACTGTCGACACTGGCAATCTGCTGTGAGCCAAGGGTAGTCCACATATTTACAGCATGCATTTGGCCCGTCTGTCCCTGAACAATGAGTCGTAAAATCAGTTTTGCCATTTTTCCAGCGTCTGTTTACTGCCTAGATTCAAACAGGCTGTTTTTATTTCTTTATTGTCTTTAAAGTTAAATGTAAATGAGTTATTTTCTGATTGGCTGCGGCGTAGTGTACCTCGTGTACTAGTTTTTTCTGGAAAGTTTTGCTAGTTCAGTTAAATTGTATTTTTTGAGACACTGTTTACATCCAGTGTCATGCTGTATAATTGTAAATATTGGAGTTTACACTTTCAAAGGGCTCATATTAATATATACTACTATATTACAGTGGAAGATGGATGTTATTATTGGCTTATAGGGCCATCTTTCATCGCCTGGACATTATACCATGTTTTTAATCCCATTGTGCTTATTTTGCAGACACAGTGCCAGTGGCGGCAGCCCCCCGGAAAGGAGATCTATCGGAGAGGCAACATATCTGTGTATGAGGTGGACGGTCGAGACCATAAGGTGGGCATACATATAAGTTCCACTGGAGAGGTCTAACTGGAGCTTATGGTCTCTATGTTTCTTACTTTAGAAAAGTACCACTATATCAGTAGCAGTAGTGGTACTGACTGTGTGATGGTTGTCCCTTGAAACTGATTTCCGATTGTGTGTCTCTGCTCTTCCTGCAGATCTACTGTCAGAACCTGTGTCTACTGGCCAAGCTCTTCCTGGATCACAAAACGCTTTACTTTGATGTAGAACCATTTATGTTTTATATCCTCACAGAGGTCAACAGACAGGGGGCACACATTGTGGGCTACTTCTCTAAGGTGAGAATCTCAGGTTTTTGTGTTTTAATCCGAGGTTTACAGTGCGTTTACAGTGAACAGGGAATGATAAACATAGATATAGTAATAGAAACAACATTTAATCACCCTTAATAACAAAAAACAAATTTTACCACATGTAAAATTTAAATATTTTACAGGTAGCCTAATGGTAATATAATGTTTTTGGTTACCTAGTAAAAGCCATGTAGCATGACCCGCTTTCATGTTTTAAAGTCCTGTAAATGTTTGTTTGGGAGAGCAGGGCACATGGGGCATGGGGCTCAGTGGTAGATCATTTGACTGCAGATCAAGAGTGCCCCCTTTATAGGGCAGTTGTGGGCTGAGGGTTAGGGAACGTTGGAATGTTTTTTCTAGTTTAACTTTAAAATCTAATGTGTTTTTAAGTTTAAACATGAGATTGAAAAAGCTGCAGAACCACAAACAGGTTCTGGATTATTAAAAATGCCCATTATATTGTTTTTTGTTTAGATGATCATTTTGAAAGCCTTGTTTGTCATTGACCCTCATGTGTTCTCCATGAACAGGAGAAGGAATCTCCCGATGGGAATAATGTGGCGTGCATCCTCACACTTCCTCCGTACCAGCGCAGAGGATATGGAAAATTCCTTATCGCATTCAGTAAGCAAGAGCTTCAGGTTTCCCATGATGCCATGCAGTCATTTTATTCTGCACACGCGGACACATGCTAGTTGTTGTATAACTGAGAGTATGTAACTGATAATGCTTTTGTTTATATTTTGTCTTTATAGGTTATGAGTTATCAAAGTTGGAGAGTACAGTGGGCTCGCCAGAGAAGCCTCTGTCAGACTTGGGCAAACTGAGTTATAGGAGCTACTGGTCGTGGGTATTGCTGGAGATTCTGCGAGACTTCAGAGGAACACTGTCCATCAAAGATCTCAGGTAGACTTAGTGATTTATCCACCATCTGAAACAGGATGAACTTGTGCAGCACAGTAGCAAACACAGTCCATGTTATAAGGAACGGAACGTTTCTGCAGAAATATCAACAGGGTTAATGCAAGCCTATTAAATAGGGGGCTTTACAAGTGGTGCAGTGATGACTCACAGGACTGTACCCTCCAGCCATGGTCAAGAGTCCATAGGGGATCATTTTCTCCTTTCTTTTTTATTGAGTAGGTAAGATTATTCCCCCCAATCAGTTATCATCAGTTAGCTAACTGTCCTTGAAGTATACTTAAGGTGGTTAAAACAAACGTGTAGAGGGAAAGAAAAAGGTATTAGTAAAGCTAATTCACCTTTAAAGCTGCCCCCTGGACTGAGTCTGCACAAAAGTATTTAATTCAACTGCCTGTTCTTTTCTATGGAGATTACATGGCATGTGGCATACTTTTTAGGCTAGCTTATCATAGTTCATACTATAGTTCATCATATCATCAAGACTAAACTCTATTTTCCTGTAATCTTCTATCAAAACATTATGTCTAAGGATGCACAAAACTGAACAAAATATAACATTTGGCTGAGGGCCAAATACCCAACACATTTTTACAGCCTTTCAATACTTTTGCCATCTTTATTTTACCGTTGCATAAATTAAATAGGCTATATGTACTTTTGTTTTTGGTTTTCACAGAAAAACTGTTACCCAACTGCAGTTTAAACGTATTTATTAAACATGTTTTATTCATTTTATTCGAGTAGGCACACGAACAAGGCACAATATGACTAAGTACATTAGCAAAAAAAAACATCCCAGTTGGCATGTCTGCCTCATTCACAGAGAGCACTTCACTCCACACTGGTCACGTTTTTTATCGTGTAGTTGTAAAATTGGGGTTCACGTATCTTTAAGAATTATGCGGGCACGACCACCGCACAAGAATGTACCAGGAAGCTGCTGTCTGTCTGCCTCGATGTAGCGGCTCAGTTCTGGTCTATACTCTGTCTGGAGCTCCATTTGGCTCGAACGCTTGAAACTGAGCAAATGATAAAGAAGTCAGCACGCTTCAGTCTGACTCGCAGTGGAGAAATAAGGTGTTAAAGTGTGTATTACTCTACAGCGTTGGCGCTTGCCCTGGAGCTATGTAAAAATTCCAATCTGGTTCCCGTCTACGTCCGGGAACTAGAATAAGGCAACAGCGTCATTAGGGACGCCATTGTTCAGTATAAATGATTTGGTCTTTTCACGAATTTGGCTGAACGCCATTTTCAGCCCAGTAATTTTGGTTGCTGAACCTTCCTTCTGTATCCTTAAAAATGATTTTTGCCTCCGTTCTAAAACATCTTATTAGTTTGGGCTACGTCACATGGGGCCGTACATTATAACAATTGTGTAAGCTTATGTATTACAAATAGCCATGATTAAATTCCTAAATGACCATTTTCCATTCTTCATCCCTTAAACAGGCTTTAGTTGTAACTGTGCCTTTAAGAATGATACATGTAAATACAACTGTGCTGATTGGCTGTCCTGTATTGTGCAGTCCAAAGCTGAAACACTCCACACACTTACTTCAGTGTGGAAGGTCTGAAACTCTTTCAGTGGTGGCTGTTACAGCTGAGCTGTTAAAAGAGCACCATGTGAAGTCCGTTGCCTGCTGCTATAAAACTGTACAACCAGTCTCTGTACCCCAGCTGAATCATGATCAGAACTCATCACTATGTATGTAGGTTGCTGCTAATACACACTGACCAGAATATCATAATACTACTGTACTGAGACTGAGACTCTGCACTTTACACTGTAAATACTGCAGCATGTCCTGCTTCTGAGTGTACTTACTGGGAATTAATCTACCGTTTAGTGTAATACCTGATCTAATGTAAATACACTCATCCTGTCTTATGTGCTTATGTAAAGATAGATATTAGTTTATGTAAATAAAGCTGTTAGATGTACCTTTGATTTAAATCTCATATGTTCTATTTTAATTCACGTCTATTTTTATTTCTGTCAAATATACACTGTTTGTTATACAACAGTCAGATGACGAGCATCACGCAGAGTGACATCATCAGCACACTGCAGTCTCTGAACATGGTGAAGTACTGGAAGGGCCAGCATGTGATCTGCGTCACCCCCAAACTCGTGGAGGAGCATCTGAAGAGCGCACAGTACAAAAAGCCACCCATCACAGGTACAGCCAAAAATCAGCCAATGCCTTCACTTCATAAAGTGATTCTCTTATTCCTGATCCCCTTTTCTCATCAAGGTTTGAAGTGTGAGGATAATATTACCAGGGATTTATACCAGGATTCCCTGCTTTCTCAAACTGACAGTAGGAACAAAGCCCTGGGGAGGATATTTATATGTGGACCTGTTTCTCTGTTCTTCAGTGGGCCCTCGCAGGACCACCACAGAGCAGGTATTATGTGGGTGGTGGATCATTCTCGCCACTTCAGTAACACTGACGCAGTGGTGTGTTAGTGTGTGTTGTGCTGGTGTGGGTTGATCAGACACAGCAGTGCTGCTGGGGACCTCAAAACTATTCAGCCAGCAGCGTTCTGTGGGCAGCATCCTGTGACCATGTAGGACTAGAGGATGACCACCACAAACTGTGCAGCAGCAGATGAGCTAATGTCTCTGACTGTACATCTACAAGGTGCACCAGAAAGGTAGGAGAGTCTAATAGAGTGGACAGTGAGTGGACACAGTCTTTAAACACTCCAGGAGCACTACTGTGTCTGATCCACTCACACTAACACACCCCCACCACATCCGTGTCACTGCAGTGCTGAGAATGATCTACCACCCACATAATATCTGCTCTGTGGTGGTCCTGTGGGGTCCTCACCATTGAAGAACAGGGTAATAAAGTATACAGAGAAACAGATGGACTACAGTCTGTAACTATAGAACTACAGTGCTCTCCTATATGGTCAGTGGAGCCGATAACATGGACAGTGAGAGTAGATACAAGGAGGTGCTTTTATTGGTGTGTGTGTGTGTGTCTGTGCATGCGTGTGTAACTGTGCGTGTGCGATTTTGCTGATGCGTTTTAAACTAATCAATGTGTGTCAGTGACAAACTGAACACCTCTCTCGTCTTTGTCCTCTATAGAAGCGAATGCTGTGTCCCTCACTGGTTCCTCTGTTTCCTTCTCTTTCTACAGTGGACACATTGTGTCTCAAATGGGCTCCACCTAAACACAAGCAAGCCAAGTTTTCCAAGAAATGAGGGCCATCACCACGGAGGAGCTGTTCAGCCAGGATAAGGGCTTAATGAGACTGACCGTCAGACACCACCTTATGTTCTGTTGAAGTGTTAGAGGGAGGACAAGACTGTACAGTGTTTTTTCTTTTTAAAAAAAATGAGAATAGTGATATTCACTTCAGTAAGGCTGTTACTCCCTATACTCTCACACACGCCGGTTAACAGAAGAGCTCCGAAATGCCTCGACCGCCATGCTGAATTATTCATTCGACAATATGGAGTTACCTATTGCTCAGGTGGCGGCTGTGAGCTGAAAGGCGATGCTGCAGTGGTGACAGAAGTGGAAGGAGTGTCAGACCTGTGCAGCCCCGTGAAAGTTTGGTTGTTTTGGGGAAGAATAAGACGAGCGTCTTGTACAAGAGCAGGGCTATGAGTGATGGCTTGCCTTGGGCTGACCTTGCGTAAGCAATACCAAGGCTGAAACTGAGAGCAGATGAGCTGTTTGTTTTTTCTTCAGTAGGAGTTTGTTTGACATCTCAGGGCTGCTAATAAAACTGGCGTTTAATGATCACTGAAGCACCTGTACTAGATAATAAACTGTCCTTTTTGTGTCCAGAGTAGCTGAGTCTATGTGAGCTCTGCATTTGTGCCACACATTTCCTAGAAATGCATCAACATGTACATATTTCACCACTCTTAATAAAGAGGTTTGTAAGAAAATCTGTGTATCTGAGTGAGTAAGAGTCCTATGGCAGCAGCAATACGTACTGTACTATACAAAGGTCAGAGCTCTTTTCTATATACACTCATCGTCAAAAGAACAGCTCCACAAATAGCTGCACCTGGAAGGAATCAACCGACAGGAATGAAACTTGGTGCATCGGTTGGACATCCTGAGACATTACAATGATTAAAGTTTTATGCTTGGCTGCACATGTGATGTAAGCAAGGAAGGGCCTTATCGCTGTACCTGACTGACCCAACACCCACGATTACAGACATTCAGCGTGCAGTGATGTCCTCCATAAGTCATCCTGTTCGTGCAGCACCACTGGCACTGACATTCACAGGACTACATGCACGCAGACCGTTACGACGACTGTCCCTAACACCACGTCAGTGTTGTAAAAGACTGAAATGGTGTCGTGCCAGATTGTCATGGAGTGACTCAGAATGGCAGCGGGTCATCTTCAGTAACGAGTTTTGTCTTGTTGGAGACGACCACTGAATACAAGATGAGCGCTTTGTCGTGACATGCCACGCGCTCAGAAGGCCTGGTTTCACTGCACCTCCAGCCCTACCGCAGCATGTAAGAATATTATGATGGTAAGAAGAAAGCAGACAATGGTAAACCAACTTCTAAGACTAAACTGTGGAGGTGTGTCCCCTGAGAAGACTGAAAACTGTAATTAAGGTAAGGAGTGGACACACTGAACACTCAAAAGCCTGATATATTTACGTGTTAAGGCTAGTGTGTTATGCTGCTTACATATTGCTCCTTTAATTTTAGGGGATAAAGTGAGGTTGGAAAGTGGTCATAAAGAAATGAACTCTGATACAAACCACACAAACATGGTTATGTTTGTTTTAAAGTAGTAACAAACAAGAGAACTTGACAAATTGTTCCTTTAAAGGAGCAGTATGTAGGATGTTGTCATTTTTAGTTTAAAATGTTCCTAAATTTTTCAAAAGGATGTGAAGAAATACCAGCTTGTATGATATGTCAGGCATCTATCTATTGTGTAACAGAGATGTATACTGAATCACAATGATAACCAGCTAGCCCCAGCCCATCTTGTATGTAATACCACCCTTAGCACGTAACGGGATGAAGTTTAATAGTAAATGTGACTTCTAGACTGGTAAGTAAACAGGAAGGACAGGAATGACTGTGTGGAGCATGAATTGGACAGATCCGTCATCTTACATATTGCTCCTTTAAAGTCATGTTTCTGCTTTTTCTGTAAAAGGAGTTTGTTTTGATTGAATAATGAATGAAATAAAAGGGATGCTTGGCCGCAGTGCTGTATGAGGTCTCTGTATCTGTAAACGCTGATACAGTAAAGTATGGTTTCTGGGTTTCTTTTTTACCTGCCTTGTTTGTGTGAAACTGCCATGGCTGCAGCTCACCGGGCCCATTGGGAGCGCAGGCCTGTGACGTAGCGCCTTTTCATTGGCTGCTCCCGCCAGGTACACCCCGCCCTCCTCCATCGGTGTGTTCGTGTTGAGCTGAGCGCCTCCAGACGTGCAGCATCTCCGAGCAGCACAAAGAGACCAAAGTATGCGGGACACTGCTGATCAGAGGCCACAGACTCAGACTACGCGGCGGACACGGAGTGAGGACTTTCTGGAACGCGGCTCCGCTCTGCTCCGTCTCTGAGCCTCTCCGGGTAAGACCCGCCTGCTTGATGTGTCCGGCACCTGGAGGTGCTGAGAGTGGGTCTGCTGGGGGACTTAGGGGGTATTGTTTCCGCCAGTCTCACTGCTAGCCCACCTTACTGACCGCACACTGCAGTCTTAGACAGGGGTTCCTCAAGG
>JAMWET010007010.1:25000-92500 GCA_024036415.1 Prochilodus magdalenae
TTTAAGGTGGTAGTAGCTTCAGGCTTCTGCAGGCAGTGGTGCAGGAGGATGATATAGAACAGATGTTAATGATTGGCTAAAAGGAGTGCCTGCATTTGGGTGTGCCAAAGACCATAGTGTGAAGGAAGTAGCGGAATCTGCAGGTGTATGGGCGCGTACAGTCATACCAGCAGTGGCTAAAATCCCAGTCTACCGGGAATTTCTTTGGTCCAATTGCACCATTCTTTGATGTAAGAGTGTCTGAACATTGATGTGGCCTACATCCAGAAACTTGTCCAGTACATGCCCAATCCACTCACAGCTGTTACTGATGCTCGTGGAGGTGTTCGTTGCAGAGATAGTGGACTCATAAGTCCATAATTGTTTCACAGTTTGAGGATGGTGTAATTCAAATAGCTGGATTAGGAAAAGGCTGTTAGGATGTTTTGCAAACTGGAATTTTCCAAGAGGCCCTCATGCTTCCTGGTTTCGATGGAAAACAAACAACACTCTCCTGCTGGATGTGTGGTTTAAAATTGCAAATGCCGCTCACTGCGTTTGTAGTTATATGCACTCGTGGCTGTAATATGATTTGGCTTTGATGTTTACTGCTCTGGTTCTCACGGTCATCTGCAGGTGTGGGACTCATACAGACGAGTGAAGCGCAAGGTAAGCACAAATCACCTGCACCCACTTTGTCTTTCCTCCTCTTTGATATCTACGTCAGTGTGTTCACTGTTGATCTCTTTGCTGTAGTCTGCGGAAGGCCTCCTCTGGTGAATCGCATCGTAGGAGGCACTGACGCTCGAGATGGAGCGTGGCCATGGCAGGTAGACATTCAGATGGGATCCAATCATGTGTGCGGAGGATCTCTCATCGCCAGAGACTGGGTCCTTTCTGCCGCTCACTGTTTTCCTAAGTAAGCTCAAACTAAACAGTTCTGTGCCCACCCACTGGCCACTTTATTAGAAACACCTACCTTCTGCTTTTACCCACTGGCCACTTTATTAGAAACACCTACCTTGCACTTTCACCCACTGGCCACTTTATTAGAAACACCTACCTTCTGCTTTTACCCACTGGCCACTTTATTAGAAACACCTACCTTGCACTTTCACCCACTGGCCACTTTATTAGAAACACCTACCTTCTGCTTTTACCCACTGGCCACTTTATTAGAAACACCTACCTTGCACTTTTACCCACTGGCCACTTTATTAGAAACATCTACCTTCTACTTCCACCCACTTACCACTTTATTAGAAACACCTACCTTGCACTTTTACCCACTGGCCACTTTATTAGAAACATGTACCTTATACTTCCACCCACTTGCCACTTTATTAGAAACACCTACCTTGCACTTTTACCCACTGGCCACTTTATTAGAAACATCTACCTTCTACTTCCACCCACTTGCCACTTTATTAGAAACACCTACCTTGCGCTTTTATCCACTGACAGCTTGATTAGGAATTAGAATCTGCCCACAGTGATATGGTACGTGGATGTTGCTGTCATTACCTCACTGCATATTCTTTCCTCAGTCCTTCAGACGTCTCCTCATATTGGCTGTACATGGGTCGCTACCAGCTCAATGGGATTAATGCCTATGAGGTGTCCAGTAGAGTGAGCAGAGTCGTGGTGCCAGACGGTTACTCTTTGCCCCAGGAGGGCAGAGACCTAGCACTAGTCCAGCTGAGCACACCGGTCTCCTGGACAGACAGGATCCAGCCTGTGTGCCTGCCAGACTCTGAGCTGCAGTTCTCTGGTGGAACTATGTGCTACGTCACAGGCTGGGGCTACATCCGTGAAGGAGGTGAGTGCGGGAGGAATGGTGGGTGGTGCGGAACTATATTACTGGTGCACAATTTCATCTGATACAGTGTAAGCCCAGTACTTACTGTATACAGTCATATGTGTAAAGCCTGGAAGCCCCTGGTACTACCACCCACTGGCCACTTTATTAGAAACACCTACTATGTGCTTCCACCCACTGTACTAGAAACACCTACCTTCTATGCCTACTGGCCACTTTATTCAAAACTGTCTGCTTCATGTGCTTGTGCAGTAGACACTATGCATTATAGGTGCATCCCTTTATGCGCTTCCCTTCTTACCACGATGCTCCCACTCTGGAATAGGGTCAATCTGGACTCATTAGACCAAATGATCTTTTTTCCATCACTCCAGAGTCCAGTCTTTATGCTCTCTAGCAAACAGAAGCTGATTAGCTTCACTAATAAGAGCTTGTCTATTAGTGCACTGTGTTAGGTAAAGGCTGCCTCGCGGATAAGAGCTTTACAGTGTTTACACTGCAGTGCTTACTGAACAAACACAGCAGAAGCCACTTCAGTCAAAAGTGCCTGAGGGCCGAGACCGTCCGACAGTAGGAGCGCTGCTGTTTACTGGCGGGGATAAAAACAATGGGGTCATTTAGACTGAACTGGTCACATGGGTTATCAAGGACAAAGGGGCTGACAGGGAGGAATGGCCGAGTAAAGACTGTGGCTGGTAAGCTGAGAACATAAATACAGTGTATACAGAGGGATGGGGGCTGTTGTACCGAGCAGGTCAGTTTGCACTGGTGGGAAAGTTGGGAAAGTCACCTTTTTTCTGTATATATGGGCCTTATCCCATAATTAGGAGGCTTGAGAACACACTGTGGTCACACTGCTCTGCCCCAGGAGATCTGAGCTCTCGGGTAACTCTGACCAAAGACTCAGATCTTAATTAGCTTGTTAGGGCAGACACTGGAGATTCCAAGTTTTATAAATACTCATTCATTCATTCATTTATTCATCTTCTAAGCCTCTGCCTAACCTTCTGGCTCATGGGGTGGTGGTGCTGGAGCCTGTCCCAGTGCCCATTGGGAAGAAAGCAGGTAACATCCTGGACAAATCCTCACTAGACAAAAATAAGTCACCTTGCGTGTTTAAGGTGGTTAGTAGCTTCAGGCTCCTGCAGATGGCGCTGTGTGAGGATGATGGGGCTATAAATACCTGAGGGGTGTGAGTGACATGATCGATAGATTGAGAAGAGGTGGTACAGTGTCTCGTTCCATATGTAAAAAATGGCTCCAAAGCAGGTGTATGGAAGCGTATGGTCATATGGGTCTACCAGAAGTGGCACAAGTCCCAGGTGGCGCTGTATGACACACAGTAGTCTATAAAGACACCATCACTGTAATCTGTGTCCAGGAATCCATCCCTGAGTGTCCCCGTGTATCCCTGAGTATCCTTGAGTCTTATTCTGGCAATGAGTTAGCTCTGTAAACACTGCTCTGCTTATATCCACAGTCCCTATCTCCGGTATCGGGACACTGCAGGAAGTTGAAGTGCCCATTATTGACCAAGCGTCCTGCAATTCCATGTACAGTCTCCAGGCGTCCAACTCAGAGAAAGTAGATATCCTCTCAGATATGATCTGTGCTGGATACCAGGAGGGAGGCAAAGACTCGTGCCAGGTATGGGCTCGTCCACTGGAACACGCTCACATTTCCTAAAGATAATCTCACCAGCTCTACAGCATTTCATGAGCAGACAGTACCAGACAAAAACTGACATATGGTCACATACATCCCTGTAATGGACAAAATCCGGACCCAGTGTTCTCAATAATATGAAACCAGTTTGGCTGCAGATAAAGACATAGAATGGTTCTAATACACTCGTCCTGTACAGGTTCCTCATGTTTCAGATAATCAGTGGGACACTGAGCTGTACCCAGCAGTGTCCAGAACAGTGAGCAATTTTAGACTGGGAAAGCTAATAGAGCTCTACTAAAGCCCATGGGTGACGAATCATTCTCAACACTGCAGTGACACAGACGTGGTGGTGGTGTGTTAGTGTGTGCTGTGCTGGTGTAAGTAGATCAGCACAGGTTTAAACACTGTGTCCATTTACTGTCCATTCTATTAGACACTCCTACCTTGCTGGTCCACCTTATAGATGTACAGTCAGAGACGATAGCTCATCTGGTGCTGCAGAGTGCAGTGTTGGTCATCTTCTAGTCCTTCATCAGTGGTCACAGGACGCTGCCCACAGGATGCTGTTGGCTGGATAGTTTGGGTTGGTGGACGATTTTTTGTCCAGAAGTGACACTGAGGTCTCCAGCAGCACTTCTGTATTAGATCCACTCACACTCAGTGTCACTGCAGTGATGAGATTACCATATCACCCACATAACACCTGCTCTGTGGTGGTCCTGTGGGGGTCCTGACCACTGAAGAACAGGGTAATAAAGTGTACAGAGAAACAGATGGACTACAGTCTGTACCTGTAGAACTACAGAGTGCTCCTGTATGGTCAGTGGAGCTGATAGAATGTCTAGGAGTCCAGATACAAGGAGGTGGTCACAATGTTATGCCTGATCAGTGTATATAGGTAAATGTCCTTTTTCTTTCAGGGCGACTCTGGAGGACCCCTAGTTTGTCCCGTAGGCAATGGAACATGGATTCAGGCCGGGATCGTGAGCTTTGGATTGGGATGCGCGCAGCAGAACAAACCTGGAGTTTACGCTAAGGTGTCGAGTTTCGCTGACCTGATCCGCTCCACAGTACCGGACGCCCAGCTGTTGGGTCGGGCCCACATCTTTAGGGCAGAGAGCCTGTTGGTGCTCAGTCTCAGTTTGGGATCGGTGCTTTTGGGGACCCAGTGGATCTAACTGAACGTACAAACAGGCATAGTCCTGATGTCAGGAAACATTATAGAGGACCTTGTTGACCTGGACACATCCAAGTGGAACCTGTTGTTGTAGACATTGTGTGTCAATCAATCAATTCATTAGTTGGTCGGTGGCGGATGTTTTTGCCTCTTTTTTGCCGTGCAGTGGCACCAATGCTGTTACTGCTAAGCTTTCAGTCTGGAGCCATAAGAATCACAACACAGCCAAATCCAGCCACAGAAACACCTTCATGGTGATAATCCCACACTGTGGCATTCTGTGTCTCAGTATAGCTTTAATTCAACATGGTAAAGGCTACATGCTGTGTGGCATGCCTGGATGGTGCCCGGTGCCACAGAGAGCCCTTTTCCACCAACATGGTACTGGTGCCAAAATCTTTAACCATTCCGCATTTTCCAAATAAACTGGTTCACAGCTGGGAAAATTGGTGCTGTTCCAGCACCATTAACTCTGGTCTGGAACCGTCAAACCTGTGACACAAAGAGGGGCGTGGCGCTGCACGATGAATCGTTCTGACTTGAACTCGGGAACAGTCCTATCCCACCACCTCATGGGGAGACGTGTGTCGTGTAATGAGCTAAAATGTGAAAAATCCAAAACATTTGTAGTTTAATAAGAGCGAGAGATCTGTAATGTGATTAACACTACAGACGGAAAGAGGAAACACAAACCAATGGGGCTCATTCTTAATGGGTTCAGTAGAGCCTGGGAACCAGCACCAGCATGGCCACAAGCACCGGCACTTTGTTGGTGGAAAAGAGGTATGAGTGCTGCCATTCATCAATCTGCCAGTTGGAATACCTCCATAACAGTGGTTTTACATTTGCACACCAAAGATCTAAAGATATAAGTCCTGGATATAGGCATCGGCCCAAAATTTTCACATCAGTGCATCCCTGTCTACATCCTCCTAAAATGACTGTGTTGCCTTTTGGGATTCAGCACATCCTAAAGTTCAGCCAGCATACTGGCGTTTCTGTGCGGTGAGCTGTTGTGTGTTATATGTATGTGTAGTGCCGAGAATCCAAAGTGAGTGGTTTTACAGTGATCAAGTTTAATACTGCAGTGTGCTGATGAATGTTGCTGTTCAGCAGGTGATCAAGTGTTGGTGGTCTTATCATGTGAGCGATGCTTCATTCAAGCACGCCAAATCTAAAGTGATAGTTGTATTTTTATGATGGATTTTTACTGTCTTTTTATACCAAGAAACCGGTACTTTATTCAAGTTATCATTAGCATTATATACCTTTATTTGCATTTTCATAATTAAACATTGCCTTATACAGTCTTTTATTTCTCTTAATGGAGCATTCAGACCTCAAACCAGCGTTTCATGTGATAAATGCAGGTTAAAGTTATTCTGTACATTACTAAGGTATGGGACGAGCGGTTTTCTAACTGCATATCAACTATATTAGGTGCATCTTAGACAGTGTTTATAAGCAATTCTTCTGTCACCACAAACCTCAAAGAGTTTTAAGTACATATTCTTTCTTTTATGAAGTATGTAAACATTTCAATAGTTGTACCATTGACCATGAGATGTTTATGTTTATATGTATTTCTTTATACTCAATAAAAATACCAGCAAAACTGTGAACAGATCTATCTATCTATCTATCTATCTATCTATCTATCTATCTATCTATCAATATTAAGTCATTCTTATTATTTTGAGAAACTTTTTCATTGTTTTTGTTTATATGTGTAATTTATATTTTGTCTCAAAAATATAAAGTATTTCAAAATCATAATTTTCTCAAGATGACTAGACAACCTCAAAATAATGATTTAACATATTCAAATAATGGCACAGCATCTCAAAATAATAACTTAGCACCTAACATAATGACTCAGCGTCTCAAAATAATGACTCAGCATCTCAAAATAATGACTCAGTGTCTCAAAATAATGACTTAGCATCTTAAAATAATGACTTAATACCTCAAAATAATGACTTAGCATCTTAAAATAATGACTTAGCATCTTAAAATAATGACTTAGTGTCTCAAAATAATGACTTAGCATCTTAAAATAATGACTTAGTATCTCAAAACAATGACTTAATACCTCAAAATAATTACTTAGTATCTAAAATAATGACTCAGCATCTTAAAATAATGACTTAGTATCTCAAAATAATGACTTAGCACCTTAAAATAATGACTTAGTATCTCAAAATAATTACTTAGTATCTCAAAGTAATGACTCAGCAAGTATTCACTTATTATCTTAAAATGACTGAAAATAATGTCTTAATATTTCTAAATAATGACTTAACATCGCAACACAATAGCTTAGTAACTTAAAAAAATACTCTGCATCTCAGAATAATGACTTAGCATCCCAAAATGCTGACTTAATATCTCAAAATAATGAGTCGCTCTCTTAACATCATGAATTATGATCTCAAAAATATACCTTAGCAATGCACCTAAAAATGAAGGACAAAAAACAGCAGTGAAGCGGTGGAAAGACTGGACTTCCATCGGCGCCAGTGCTCCTCTGTAGATTCTGGTTATTTTGAGAAAGATAAGCAGCACCCCCTGCAGGCCGCCGGCGAGCATTACAGGCAGAGTCGGCGAGTTATTGTCACTCCTGTCAGGTTGCCGAAGAGAAGAGGTTCATCCAGACTGGTGGAGCGTTTGAGCTGAAATTTATGTGACAGTTTACTTAGATATCCATCTCGTTACATCCATCTGAGCCTGTCTGTCTTTAGAAGAGTGTGAACTTGATCATGGCGTCAAGCGGTAAGAGCTTTTATCGCTGTTTTTCTGCATACTGTATTAGCTACCGTTAGCCAGAGCTAGCTCTCAAATTCACAGGCAGCCTTTCATCTTATATCTCATTTGGTGAAAGAAAATCAAATAAAAGACAAAATGTTTCGTCATAAATATGCCTTCAGTGTTTGGTCTATGTGCTCTCTATTTTAAATAAACGAGACACAAGAAGATGTCGGTGTCGGCCATTTTGTCAAGCTGTGTTATACTGACCTAGTTTCGCATCATCTTGTTAAAACCGTTTAATTCAGACGTTTTTGAGAGAGTGTCTGTTTTAACGTTGGAAGACCAGTTCACTTAAGCATTTCCCCTTTCCCTTCAGATTATCCTCAATCTGCTAGCCATGGAGGGTAAGTGCTTCAAACCCACTTATACCTATTTGCCAGCTTCCTGCTCGGATTTTCCCGTTCCACCTTAAATGGTGCAACAATTACATTCTGGTACTTGAAGAATATTAACATTCCCCCTTCAGTGGTTCAGCGGTGATATTCTGGTGCCTGACCATTTTACTGTTCCACCTTAAAAGGCACTGCAGTGACATTCTGGCAGCTTGGGAATTTTACTGTTCCATCTTAAGTGGTGCAACAGTAACATTCTGGCACTTCAAGAAATTTCATTTTCTCCCTTAAATAGTGCAACAGAGATATTCTGGCACCTACTCAAATTTACTGTTCCACCTTAAATGGTGCAGCACTGACGTCCTTGGAGCTCATTTAAGGTGGAACTATGAAATTCGAGCAAGAAGCTGGGAAATGATACACTTTGTGTTGTGTTAGCATTGAATGGGGAACTGCAGCAGTGCGACTAAAGCAGGTTGATAACATTGTGTGCAGCTATAGTGGATACGGAGGTCAGTCCAGCCAAGGCTACAGCCAGTCTTCCGGTCAGAGCTACAGCCAGCAGCAGGGCTATGGAGGATACAACCAGGGATCAGAGAGCAGCTCCACTCCATACAACCAGGGAGGATATGGTTACAACTACAGCCAGTCCCAGTCAAGTAGGTTGAGTAGAAGGTGTGCAGCTATGCATGAACATGTACCATTGTGATGATTCAGATTGCTTATGATCTTTTGACCAGGTGGATATGGGTCCCAGCCCCCGACCCAGGGCTACAACCAGTCGAGTCAGTCCTACAGCTCCGGAGGCTACAATAGCAGCAGCAGCAGCAGCAGCAGCCAGCCCCCGCAGGGTGGGAGCTACAACCAGCAATCCTCCTATTCAGGCTACAGCCAACAACAGTCCACTCCACCCCCTTCCTCTAGGTCAGTATGAACAAATACAAATATATATACATATTGGGACGTAATTCCTAATCACTGAAGTCCTGGGTGTCCCATGTCCCAAATGTTTGGGTCGTTTCAAAAAGCTCACTCAACCCTAAATCTGTGTGACCAAAATATTGATGTGATATGCTGTTGTCTTAATAATAATAATAATAATAATAGTAATAATATTCTGTAATTTTCTATTGACAGTTATGGTAGCAGCAATCAGTCATCAGGCTACGGTCAGCAGCAGGGAGGCAGCAGCTATGGTGGCAGCGGAAGCCAGGGTGGAGGATACGGAGGCAGTGGAGGACAGAGTGGGGCATATGGAGGTAGTGGAAGCCAACAACATTCCTCCCAGCATGGAGGGGGCTCTTACAGTCAACCCCCTGGTTATAGTTCACCTCCACCCCAAAGTTATGGGCAGCAGAGTCAGTATGGACAGGGTGGAGGTGAGTGTGTTTGTAATATAGCAGTGCTTGTGTATACATCTTACGAACATTGCTTGTGTAGGGAGACGAAGGATGTGCTGTAATCTGTATCTCTTGACCAGTTGTTTGACCTCCTTGTATCTGTGCCCATTGTCCATTATGTCAGCTCCACTGACCATACAGAAGCACTCTCTAGTTCTACAGTTCCAGATCAGTAGTCGATCTGTTTCTCTGTATACTTTATTACCCTGTTTTTCAATGGTCAGGACCCCCACAGGACCACCACAGGCCAGGTATTATGTGGGTGGTGGATTATTTTCAGCACTGCTATAACAGTGACTGTGTTAGTGTGTGCTGTGCTGGTGTGAGTGGATCAGACACAGCAGTGCTGCTGGAGACCTCAGAGAATCGTCCACCAACCAAAACTATCCATCCAGAGTCCTGTGGGCAGTGCCTGTGGGCAGAATCCTGTGGGCAGCGTCCTGTGACCACTGATGAGGGACTAGCGGATGACCAACACTGCACTGTGCAGTAGCAGTTGAGCTATTGTCTCTGATTGTACATCTACAAGGAAGCCCAGCAAGGTAGAAGTGTCAGTGAGTGCGGACACTGTGTTTAAACACTCCAGCAGCACTACTGTGTCTGATCCACTCACACCAGCACACGGTACCACACCACCACATCAGTGTCACTTCAGTGCTGAGAATGATCCACCACCCACATAATACCTGCTCTGTGGTGGTCCTGTGGGTGTCCAGAGCATTGAACAACAGGGTAATAAAGTATACAGAGAAACAGATGGACTACAGTCTGTAACTGTAGAACTGCAGAGTGTTCCTGTAAGGTCAGTGGAGCTGGTTTTAATATTATGACCAATCAGTCTGTATTGTCATGTGCACAATATCATTAACCTTTGGTAAAGGAATAAGGATTCCATGTGTATGACCATGTGACACAAATACCTGGGTTGCTAGAAAATACAGCCCACTGGGAAACTGGTACTGCTGTGACCTTTGACATGAACCTCTTAATCTTTTTTAGGTTACAACCAAGATCCACCACCTATGAGTGGTGGTGGAGGAGGTTACGGTGGGCAGGATGGCCGAGGTGGACGTGGGCGTGGAGGAGGTGATTACTATGCTCCGAGTCTCGTATACAAGCTTTCTGTAAATTTTCGTGCTGGGGTATTTGACGTGCACCACCTTAAATCTGTTCCAGGGTACAGTCAGGATCCCCCACCCATGAGTGGAGGTGGAGGAGGCTACAGTGGCCAGGATGCCCGAGGCGGGCGTGGACGTGGAGGAGGTGGTTTTGGAGGTCGTGGATCAGGCGGATTTGATCGAGGGGGTCGAGGGGGACCCCGAGGCAGAGGGGGAATGGGGTAAGCACCTTTTTCTTTTGTTTTTTGCTCCCTGAACGGCCATTTGTTCTCACCTGTTAGTGTTTCATTATTAAAGGAACAGGAAATAGTTGATAAATGTGGGTCAAATGGAACACATGAATCGTTGTGGTATTATTTAAACACGAAGGTTCACTGATTGGTTTCTGAATTCGTAAAAAGCAAAGAGTCAGAAATATGGTACCTCGATTGGTCTAAACTGAAATGCAGACCAAAAGTTCAGAGGGATTCTGAAGGTAACTCTTTGGGCCACTAGACTTTGGTGAAGACCAAAGTGGCTGTCCAGACTCTGGAGTTTCGTAAGTAAGGCACCTGTTTAAATGATGTGAAAACCTTGTTTTAAATATGGCCTTCACAGCTGAAGACATGATCGAACAATCGTCAAATGAATGGTCTGTTTTATGTAGGTTGGGTTACATTAGCAAGTGTCCATCAGATTACATGTACAGCCTGCACAAATTCACTTTGCATGATGACATGTGAGGTACACAGGAACTCTTTGAACAATACCATTAATATACAATCTATCCATAACGAGTGCTTTCCCAAAGGAAGTATTTCACATCGCTGTTTTCAGGCACGTATCAGTCATTGATACATTGGTTAAATAAAATATGATATGAGAATATGACAGAATGCACTTGTTTGACCAAACAAAAAGCATCACTAAGGACTGTTAACTCTCCACACTCCATGACCCTTAGCACTATGACCTCCATCCTCTTCGTCAGGATTACTGTGTGATTTATTGTTTTAACAAAATCTCTAAATCTCCTTCTAGGCTCTTGGTTCTTCAGGGTTCTCCTATTTTTTCCTTTTTGAAGAATGGGAGACCAACAGGATTAGTCGTTTTTAGCATATCTATGGGGGACGTAAGGGCTTAATTAGTGGGGGGCAGACTTTGTTAAATTAGGGAAGAGTCCTCAGTAGTGGTAGTTGTTCTGCTTTTCATGCAAGGTAATCACCTCTAAATGGAAGGTATACAAAAATGGCGGGGAGAAGTCCCAAAGACGTAAATGGTTGGTTTACACCGGCTAATTCAAAATTTATCTGTGAATGTGAAATTTGGTCTACTGCTGAGGAAAAGAGGTAAAAGGGGTGGGAGGAAGAAAGTTGTAGACCGAACTGAGAGGTACGAAACGCTATGCCAAGATTTGAAATAGATAAAATGTGCTTAGAGGCTACCCATAAGCCTCTGTGGTCATGATGAAGAACGTTTTACTGCATGCTATCCAGAAAAAGTCCAAAATGATGTCATGGAATCACCCTATGGACAGTGAGAAGGAAGCTTGGGTTAAATGGAAGTCAAAGGGGGGGAGGCACAATAGAAAGCGATAAGAAGGGAGCCCTTCCCAACGTCAACAGTGAATTGGGGCATCGGCCTCGCCAACCTTCAATTCGTCTCGCTTCTCTTTCCCTCTCCATCAGAATGGCTGATCGTGGAGGATTCAATAAGTTTGGTGGTAAGTGACAAACTCTTAGGAACTTCAGGGGGTTTCGAGCGTGTTTGAGTGTTAAGAGGGAGTGGGATCTGGTAACCTCACCAAAGAGTGGACATGGCAATGGTAACCTCATTTGTGTGGGAGGTAATGCTAGAAGATGATGTGTGGTTCAGTTGTGCTTCGGGTTGAATGAGCATTCAAACGTGCTACTGGTGTCGGTATAATGACGCTGCGGTTGAGCTAGGTGGTGTGTTATGGATCCATTATCATCAGGGTTTGTTCTCTGAAAAATGACTGTGAAGACTGTATTAAGTGCACTACACAACACCATCGGTTAACACTACATGATGGCTTTTGAACCGGTAATTAATTCAGCGTTTATATCTCATGCTCAGCTTGAATGGCCAGAGATTTCTTTCTTTTTTTGGGGCCTTTTTTTCTTTGTCTGGTGTACAATCAGAAGCAGAAGAAACAGTATCTGACGTGTTGGTTATGTAGAGGGTACATGTATAAAACATGGACGGTTTTTGGCCACTGTGTGAGTTCACAAGTACAGGACCGTATTTGGAGAGTACAGTAACTAAACCAAAATATCCCAGAAATGCTCAATGTCTGCTGATGGGTGACATAAATTTTAAAGTTGTTTTGTCAAAGTATCTGAGTATTCTTATTACGTATTGGGGTTTTTATGTGTGTATATGGTTTAGCAGACAACCTGACTGTGGGGATCCTAAATAGTAAGGGTTCTTATTCCACAAAACCAGTAAGTGAAAATTCACAGTGACAATCTAAATGAAAGAGGAGTCAAAACTGTTTTACCAAATGCAAGTATGGTGTGAAACACCAACAACATGACTGGAAAGAGGAAAGCACATTGTTACAGGACTGAGTGGTTCACTCTGAATGGTACCTCAACTATGATGTGTCATGGTACACCGCACGCAAGAGCAACATCTCAAATGACACTCAAAGTTCTGGACTTTGATCGTATCGTATCATGTCACATGGTTGCATTCGGGCACGTTTGATGGTTTCCAAATGACTTGAGTCTCGGTCACCAGAAATGACGATGAGAAATTTGGTGAACTCTTGTTTTTCTCAATCATTTGAGAAATTGGGTCCAGAATACACCTAAGCAAACTTGGTAAGGCCTCGTGGGCTGCACTCATGGTAAAGTGGTGGATGGTAAAGTTTCTTTACGGATCTATCCAACATTCAAACTGCCTGGGATCAGCAATGATGGTTTGGTTGGTGGTGCTCACATCAATTGGCCAAAAACGGTTAAAACAATGGTGGTCAAAAATGGCTAAACCAAGGTAGCACCTCTCGTGCCGAGTTTCCTCTGGAGTCGAGGTCTGTGTGCCAGAGAAGCAAAATGACACGCGACCTGGTTCGTTTAATGGATGGAAAAGCTCAAATGAACGTTGCTGTGGCAAAACACCCCAAAAAATGTCATGGTGTGGTAGAGTCATTGGTCTCATGATGTTCATCGGGACAGATGGTTGGGTGACGATGGTAATGGGAAGGTTCCTGTAATCGTGGATGGTTTCTTATCAACACTTTTTGATGTTCAACAACCATTTCTTATTTTTTTTTTGTGGTTTGTGAAAAGAAGAAAACATGAAGGTACTCAATGGGATGTTTTTTCCAGTATGTTCCTGGAAGAGCGTAAACGTGGTAGAAACACTGAGAAAGCAAAAAAAAAAAAACAAAGACTTGGATTATATCCAGTTGGTTCTTTGTCTGGATTCTTGGGTATGCAATACCAAATAAACCGGTAGTTCTGAATTCAAGAGATTTCCTTACTTTTAGTTGGTTGAGCAGTCTGATGGCATAAAAAAAGCATTTTTGCCGTTTCGGAGCATGGTTTCATTGATTTGGTTGGGGGTGGGGGTAAGAAGTGGTGGCTGTTTGTTTGCATGTGCTGTGCATTAGTCTTTAGTGTGATAATGTGGGTGTCAGTAATAACGCTTTCTGTTTCACTCCAAAGGACCACGGGACCATGGACCCAGTGGGCCCAACAGTAAGTGAATCCTGCAGCTTTACAAACCTACTAAGCTTCTGCTAACGGATACTAAGCCGTTATTGAGAGCATGTGTTTGCTTTACAGTGCAGGAGCAGGATAACTCTGATAACAACACCATCTTTGTGCAAGGCCTGGGAGACAATTATACCGTGGACTCTGTGGCAGATTTCTTCAAACAGATCGGCATTATCAAGGTATGTAGTGAGGAAGGTGGGTGACAACAAAAAGGGCATAGCCCTGTCGTTCACAGCTCTCATTCGCCTTTTTCCCCCCCAATTTTGCCTTCTCTTACAGATGAATAAGAAGACCGGCTTGCCCATGATAAACCTGTACACGGACAGAGAGACGGGCAAGCTGAAAGGCGAGGCTACCGTTTCCTTTGATGACCCTCCGTCTGCTAAAGCTGCCATTGACTGGTTTGACGGTGGGTCTCGATTTCATACCTCATGTTAATAAAATAATTCAACTCAAGATCAATCTGAATACTGTATAGTATTAAGCATTAAATGGTAAAGGTAAAGGTAACTTAATAAAGATAAAGGTAACTTAATCTAACTGATTTAAAACGAATGACTTTTTGTGAATGAATGTTTAGTTATTAATGTAAAAAATAACCTGGTTATTAATACACATTGATAAAGTAAGTTATTCGTCCAAAAAAAGTCCTTTAGGACACTATAGCTGATTCAGAACTCTGCTGCCAGAATGAAGATGGAGCACATCACTCCTACACTACATTGTCTAGCTATACTGTACTTGTTCCCTGTAGCTTTTAGAACTGGTTTTGGAGTCCTAAATAGTTTTGCACCATCTTACGTCACTGAGTCTCTGTAGTTTTTCTCGCCATGAACCCTCCAATCCTTCCCACGTCTGATCATTAAAACCAAAAGTCCGCCAGAACAAAACCGGGGAAGCAGCCGTTGTTTGTTATGCACTAAAACTGTGGAACACTGCACCAAAATGTATTATGGAAGTGACGACAGCCACTGAACGGCAGCTTAAAGCATTATGCATTATTCAAGCTTATAACTACCTGGACTTTTATTGTTTGTTATTTTAGTATTTCATCTATCCTTCTAGGTAAACTTGTATCATCAATTCATTTATTTTTTTTATTGTGTTTTAAGTTGGTATTATTCTCGGTGCATTTCTGCCTTTAGTTTGAGTGGTCAGATATTGTTTAATGATATTTGAACTTGAGCTTGTTTAATTTCATTTACATTTTTAATAATGACCCATTTACATTTAAGGTATTAAGCAGACGCTCTTATCCAGAACGTCTTACAACCGCGCTTAGTGTTTAGTCGTAGAATGTTTCCTAACTAGTACGGGAAGGTTAGAGCCTAAAACTAGGCCAGTGCTGACACCTAGAAGGAAAAATACAGCATAAAAGCTCTACCTAGCAGTTCCTAGTGATACCAACCCAGCGGTCATACCGCTAATCTCAGTATAAGTACATAAGCATTAAAAGCATTTCAATATATACATCTATTAGTACTTACTCACTTAAGTGCTTTACAAAGAGACGGAGGAGTAGTAGGATGAGGAGGAGTAGTAGTAGTATTCATGTTGTTGCTGTTTGTGTTAATCTTTTGGTTATTTGTGCAGTTGGTAAGTAATTGTAGCACAACACCATTAGCTGATATGGCTCTGGGCTTCAGCTTATTTTCTCATTTGACGATATGTAGATTACAGAAACTGACCTATGGCTGGTCAGTAGCTGTACTGGGTAATTTGGTGGATCCTCATATGTCTTAGATTTGCTGTCTGGATGCTTACAGGCAAAGATTTCAATGGAAACCCTATTAAAGTGTCCTTCGCCACACGCCGGGCTGACTTTGGACGTGGAGGTGGAGGTATGAGGGGCGGCCGTGGACGAGGAGGTGAGCTGTGCATGCGTGTGAGTGTTATTGTGTAGTATATTATATAGTATTGTGTAGTAATGTATTTATTGTGTATAATGTATTTAGAGTAATAAAGGCATTGCTGTCCTCTGCCTGGTTTAGGACCAATGGGAAGAGGTGGATTTGGAGGTGGTAGGGGTGGCGGTTTCCCGGGTAACAATGGCGGCGGTGGTGGAGGCCAGCAGAGAGCCGGAGACTGGAAATGTTCAAACCCGTGAGAGCATATTTAATGTTTCCATAATTAACGCGTATCCTGATCTTTTACAAACCTATTAATGGTTTTCTTTCGGATGTTTATCTGATCTTGTTTTGTACAGGTCATGTGGAAATCTAAACTTCTCGTGGCGAAACGAGTGTAACCAGTGTAAAGAGGCCAAACCTGAGGGTGCTGGAGGAGGAATGCCCCCGATGGGAGGTAAAGTACTGCTCGATTTTATTTATTTATTCATTTATTTATTTATATTATTATTTATTTACCTTATAGATTATAGCTGTTGTTAGGACTCGTGAGTTCAGGTACAAGCTGGCCAGCAGGATGTTGGGGAGGGAAAAAAACAAGCCTATTTAGACTGTTAGACAGCCGACAGATGACTGTTTTGGTAGCGAGTAAAATTTGAAGAGTGGGCTGAACTTTGATTTTCACTCCTGCAGACAGGGAACTACATGTACCGGTAGTAACCATAACTAGAGATGCATTTTGAGAAAAATAAAAATCTGCGTTGCACAAAGAAGCAATAATGACTTTGAAAAACATTCATTGAGAATGTATGGCGTTGAATTTGATCACTTTAAAGATGGATAAATGTTAATAAGTATATATGTGTAACACACAAGATTTCTAATGAGAACAACCACAGGGAAGTCAGTGGCTGGATTTGGTAAACAAAATTCAAGGGACAAACTGGAATCAAAGTCAAAAATCAGGCCTAACATACGAGGGGGGATAGGGCAGAATCAAAGTCGAGAGTGCAGAACATCCAAATCCAGAAAGTACATTCAGACCATGACGAGTCAGTAAAGAGACTGGAGAGTGCCAATACCTCAAGTGGCAGAGTGAGAGTCTGGGTATTTAAAGAATGAGGGGATGGAGATCAGGCATGTGAAGCAGAGAAGTCAGCTCTCAGAACTCCGGAGAAGCTGGTCTCTGAGGGGAAGGACGGCATTCATGCATCCAGTCCATATTTGGTGCAATCATAGGCAGGAGATTAGGAAACCGGCCTTGTGACTGGAGGGTTGCTGGTTTGACTTGGGGCAGTGGTGGGCTGGAGTTTATGGAATCTGACTTTTGACCAGAGGGTTGCTGGTTCTTAAACCCCAAATGCCCCACAACTGCTCCTCAGGCACCGTGGATATGGCAAAGACAAATTCCTCTGTGTGCAACACAAATGGCATAAAATGGCTCCAAAACACTCGGAGAATGATGGCCTCACCTGAGTCCAAGGCAAAAAAAAAAAAAAGACTTAACACACCAGTGTTATCGGGAATATTCCATCTTTAAGCTGGATCAGTGTAAGGAGACCAGCTCTGACCGGTGCTGCTTTGCACACAGTTTTATGTGCTTGAATGAATGTTTTTGTATTAAAGAATGAGAATGTGTTCAGCATTAGTAACTCTTCCTAACTGTCTTCTCTCTCAGGAGGTTTCGGTGGAGATCGTGAACGGGGGAGGGGTGGTTTTGATCGTGGCGGCTTCCGTGGACGAGGTGGCGACCGAGGGGGCTTCAGAGGAGGCAGAGGTGGAGACAGAGGAGGATATAGCCCTGGCAAGATGGACTCACGGTAATGTCACATGTGCAGTTAGTTAGAGTAGACCGCTACATGGGTTGGTCTACACAGGGTGTGTTTGTTTACCTGTTTACTGGGAGATTTCTAATGAGGTGTTCTTTTGTTTTTTTTGTTTTTTTTTTGGTTCCCTGCCCATCTTGTTGTGTTTTAGGGGTGAACGCAGGCAGGACCGGAGAGAGAGGCCGTATTGATTTTCCAGCAGCCATCTGTAACTTCTGCCCTGATCACACTCTGCACAGTCCAGGACCACCGTTACACTTTTTATATACTCTTATAGTGTTACATTATGAGCATGATTCCCACGTATAAGTTTAGCCTTGGACCTAAAAGGCTAAGTTGGGACTAGGCTTAATTTTCCCCAGGACACAGCTGGGTTTTACTCGTTTATGGAAGATTTAATTGTTGAACTCTCTCTTTACTTTGTGCTGCTACCTTGCCTACAGTTTTCCCTCTGTTTTATTTGTACCAGTTATTTGTGAAATGTGTTGACTTCTTTTTTTTTTCTCACTTTTAAATTTTGTATAGAAAAGTGTTGTAGAAATAAACATCCAGGTAAAAGAGTGTTTACAGTTGTCTCAGGCTGCTTTAACAGGTTCTTGTAATTGATGCATCACTCAGCTACCCTGGTTGTCCAAGTTTGCTGCGAGTTTAGTGGTGATCCTTTGACTGAGTGTAGGATTCGGGCTGTTGAGAGAGGGGAAGATGAATATACTTAAGACTGGTTTAGCTCTACAGGCAGTCTTTGGTTTGTCCGTTATGGGCCACTGTAGAAACACGCTGGTGGCGGTTTCTGTTGGAAGGCAAGCCGCTCATATATAGATATGAAGACTCATTCTAAGCTAACGAATATAAGCTGTCATTTTATTCTGTTACCTTCCTTTTATGACCCTCCCTGAATCTTACACATTATGTTTGTGTCTTATTAAAATACAGTATATAATCACAATGTCAAATTGTACATTAAGGATCACTCTGTAGTTTTGCAGTTCCAGACTGTAGTCCATCAGTGGTCAGGACCACCACAGTAGAGGTATTACGTGGGTGGTGGATCTTTCTCAGCACTGCAGTGACACTGACGTGGTGGTCGTGTGTTAGTGTGTGTTGTGCTGGTGTGAGCGGATCAGACACTGCAGTGCTGCTGGAGTGTTTAAACGCTGTATCCACTCACTGTCCACTCTATTAGACACTACTACCTTGGTGGTCCACCTTGTAGATGCACAATCAGAGACGATAGCTCATCTGCAGCTGTACAGTGCAGTGTTGGTCATCCTCTAGTCCTTCATCAGTGGTCACAGAACGCTGCCCACAGTATACTGTTAGCTGGATAGTTTTGGGTGGTGGACAAGCCGCAGTCCAGGATTGACACTTAGGTGTCCAGCAGCACTGCTGTGTCTGATCCACTCACATCAGCACCAATTCAGTTTTACTGTAGTGCTGAGAATAACTCACCGCCAACTTAATACCTGCTCTGCTCCTAACCATTGAAAACGTTTATAACGTAGCCAGGGAATGTTTGTTACGGTTAATGTTACCCACATGATGCTAAAGTCAGATTCTTGTTATAGTGCAGCTGTTACACTCCAGCACCCCGATTTTCATAAATGGAGTAACAGTTTCAGGCTGGTGCCTCAGTCTACTTGTCCAGCTTCTTCTAGCTTTACCATTCCACCTTAAACGGTGCCTCCGTTTCATGAGGCTGCCTGTCCAGTTTCTTCTTCAGACTTTACCATTCCACCATAGATGGTGCAGCAGATGCATTCGGCTGCCGACCTACCTGTCAAGCATTTTCTTTAAGTTCGCTGTTCCACCTTAAATGATGCAGCAGTTTGATGCGGGTGCCTCATCCTACCTGTCCACCACCAAACTTTCTCGTTCCACCTTAAATAGTCCAGCAGTTGCAGAGAACTTGCGTTAATAACGTGCTAGGTGAATTAATGCCTCGTGTATGATATGTTTAGTGCTAAATAACTTTATTCGTGCCTGTGACGCGGTCAGATTTCAGCCCTGAAGCTTTTACTAGCACCTTCACTTCAGTTTCTCTCCGGAAACAAGTTAATATAACAAACATGCAGCTGATTTCAGAGCAGCTTCCAGCTCGAGCGGGTTAGCAGCCCTGCTGTTTCAGTCATTCACTGCACGTGTAGTTGCGCACTGAACACAATCCCTCAAACCCTTGGAACAGATATTAACGTCTCGCGCAGCGCGGGAAACTACATCTGTGGAAAACTACATTATCCATGATGCATTGCACTCACCAATTGGCAGCGGGAAAAGGTTAACTGGAAATAAGGTTTGTCAGTGACTTTACTGTTTATAAAATTGTTTATGATATGTTTTTTTGAGCTAATAATTAATATAATGATATATGAAACTTGGTGTGTAGATTTGACATCATGAGACATTCTAAAGTTTCATATACGGCTACCCATGTGACATAAGCAAGGATGGGCTTTATCGCTGTACCTGATTTACGATTTAACCTCCATACTGGTCATGTGGATACTACCATAGCACATTGTTGGCGGCAGTGGACAGAAAAAGACATGTACCAGTGACATGAAGGTTCTGGAAGACCTACACAAACCGCGGAGAGAGAGAGAGAACCGATGGATTATCTGACACACACAGAGTAACCCGACTCAGGATTGTGGACATTCACTGACAGGATGACAACCTCCATGAGTAATCCTGTTAGTACCGGCATCATTGGAAGACGGGTGCATGACGCAGGACTGCATGTACGCAGACCGGTACGATGACTGTCAACACGTCACTCTCGCTAAAGACTGCAATGGGGTCGTGCCAGACTGTCATGGAGTGACTCAGAATGGCAGAGGGTCATCTTTAGTGACGAGTCCCGGTTTTGTCTTAGTGGAGGCACCGTGGTCAGCACCAAGATGAATGGTTTGCTGTCACATGTCCAAAAGGCCTGGTGTCACTCCACCTCTACACCTACCCCACAGGTGGATCTGATTAGATGAAAGGAGAAAATGGTCTGTGTTTGAAATATGCTGCACTTCTGTCGATGGATGGATGGTCCAGCCAAGGCGAACTCCAGCTCCACAAAAAGTCCTAACTTATTAATTGTGTGCTAATAAATGTCCAGTGAAAGATGAAGCTGACTGCCAAAAATACAAGCATCAAACATCATCAGCGAGTGAGGTCATGCTTTGGGGTGGCGACTGGAGGCTTTTTGAACTGGCACAGAGCTCCAGCAGCATCTGGAAGCGCTCTCTTCATCTGCTTTAAAAGAACAGTTTGGCTCACCTCACATACAGTCTCTGAAGGCATGTTCAGTGGCTGAAGTTCACTCATACATTATCTCAGTAAGTGTAATGCGTTAGTGTGCTGTATGTAGTGTGTGGGTGTACAGTAACTCAGTAAGTGTAATGTGTTAGTGTGCTGTAAGTAGTGTGTTGGTGTACAGTAACTCAGTGAGTGTAATGCGTTAGTGTACTGTAAGTAGTGTGTTGGTGTACAGTAACTCAGTGAGTGTAATTTGTTAGTGTACTGTAAGTAGTGTGTTGGTGTACAGTAACGCAGTAAGTGTAATGTGTTAGTGTACTGTAAGTAGTGTGTTGGTGTACAGTAACTCAGTGAGTGTAATGTGTTAGTGTAATGTAAGTAGTGTGTTGGTGTACAGTATCTCAGTAAGTGTAATGCGTTAGTGTGCTGTAAGTAGTGTGTTGATGTACAGTAACTCAGTAAGTGTAGTGCGTTAGTGTGCTGTAAGTAGTGTGTTGGTGTACAGTAACTCAGTAAGTGTAATGCGTTAGTGTGCTGTAAGTAGTGTGTTGGTGTACAGTAACTCAGTAAGTGTAATGCGTTAGTGTGCTGTAAGTAGTGTGTTGGTGTACAGTAACTCAGTAAGTATAATGTGTTAGTGTGCTGTAAGTAGTGTGTTGGTGTACAGTAACTCAGTAAGTGTAATGCGTTAGTGTGCTGTAAGTAGCGTGTTGGTGTACAGTAACTCTGTAAGTGTAATGTGTTAGTGTGCTGTAAGTAGTGTGTTGGTGTACAGTAACTCAGTAAGTGTAATGCGTTAGTGTGCTGTAAGTAGCGTGTTGGTGTACAGTAACTCAGTAAGTGTAATGCGTTAGTGTGCTGTAAGTAGCGTGTTGGTGTACAGTAACTCTGTAAGTGTAATGTGTTAGTGTGCTGTAAGTAGTGTGTTGGTGTACAGTAACTCTGTAAGTGTAATGTGTTAGTGTGCTGTAAGTAGTGTGTTGGTGTACAGTAACTCTGTAAGTGTAATGTGTTAGTGTACTGTAAGTATGTTTTTCTATCTGAAGTGTTTTCATTCACTATGCCAGATGTCTCGGCATGGAGCTGTAGAGGTTCCTAATGGTGTCCTGTGATAATCCATCCCATGCATCTTGAATATTCTCACACAGCTTCTGCTGTAGGGGTGGGGGTGAAGTGACACCAGGCCTTCTGGACTTGTGACGTGTGGCAACAAACCTTTTATCTTGGCGATGACCACGGTGCCTCCACACATGCATTCCTTGGTCGTCTGCAACAAGACAGAAGTGGGACTCATCAGTGAAGATGACCCGCTGCCATTCTGAATCACTCCATGACAATCTGGCACCATTGCTGTTTTTGGTGGCGTTGACGTGGTGTTAGGAGCAGTTGTCATATCGGTCTGTGTGCATGTGCAAGTTTAACTGAGATATCTGGGGGTGGGTTGCATGTATGTGATGTAGAGGCTGATAAATAGCTCACTAAGTGCATGTATTTGCCAGCTGGTTGATATGAAGGAAGCCAGATACCACTGAGCTATTTATTAGCATCTACATCAGTTTCCTTATAACTGAAATGGGGGATTCCCAATAGACCTCTAAAGTCATGCGTCATTACAGCCAAATTTAGGAACTCTGTGTGTAAAGTGGATCTTTCTATGCCAAGCAGTGGACACAATCTGTTTGATTCATTTATTTTCATATATGACTGGTATACATAACATCTCCAAACTCAGTGTGCTTCAGTCTGTGTACACTGTGTCTCTGAATGTCACAGGATGCTCATAGGATTTATGAATAAAGTCCAAATATGAACACACTTATGTACACTAACATGCCTCACTAAACTGACATCATAAGACTGTAAACCACACCAAAATACCCCATACTACCAGCAAGTCTTGTCAAGTACGGTAGTTCAGTTGATTTGGCAGTAGTACAGTTTAAGCCTTGTGTTATCTTAGAGGTCAATACTAACCTGCCACATGTGTCTAACAGCAGTGTCTAACAAGTAGGGCTGGAGGTTAGGGCCCCAGCCTTGTGACCGGAGGGTTGCAGGTTCGATTCCCTGAACTGACGGTAACTACTGAGGTGCCCTTGAGCAAGGCACCTAACCCCCAACTGCTCCCCGGGTGCCGTGGATAGGGCACCGCTCCAGGTAAGTGTGCTCACTGCCCCCTAGTGTGTGTTTTCACTAGTGAGTGTGTTTGTGGGTGTTTCACTTCACGGATGGGTTAAATGTGGAGACTAAATTTCCCCACTGTGGGATTAAAATCTTAAATTAAATCTAGATTTGGGTTGATTTGAAATGTTTCCTAGAGACATCTGGCATGTTGCGTTAGCGGCTCAACGCCGTACTGAGAGACACTACTTCTGTATGTGTAGCTCAATAAGTATTATCCATATTAGTCTATATTTATCATCATTTATTGTTCCTGGTGACCTTCCTAATAGCACTACAATCCCACACTTCTCTCTTGGTGCAGCTATTCTCTTGAGGATAAGTGTATATAGTATACTAAATAAAGTTTCTATATATTTTTTATAAATATTGTGACCTCTGGTTCCCATCACCATCACTGTAATTATGAGTTGGCAAGATTCTCCACACTGTACATTTTTCATCAAACTACTGGGAGTTATTTTGTGTACAGCTAATTGGAGAATAAAGACCAGCAGGATCCCCATTTCTGCTCTGAGCTTTCTAAGACTCCTTTCTCGCCTTTAAAACCTCCTCTGATCCTGTATTAAGTGTAGGGCTTCTGAAGGTTGACTTCACCCCTTTGTGCTGTCCAGCAAGTCTAAGGACGACAGAGCTCGCTCTGCCCGGAGCCCATTGTCCATCTGATAGGCAGTAGCTCAATGTCTATAAAGCAATGCAGACATATAGAACACTTTCTATTCACTGCTGCAGTTATATAATATGTGTCCATATGAGAGGAAAACATAATCACATTTTTTTATTGTGCATAGATTCGGGCTGTTTGAATACATCTAGACTACAGTCAGCACCTGTAGTTAACTCTTTGAATGTCAGTGTGCTGGTCAAAATGATTCATTTCTCCTGTATGAACTTAACAAACTCTGATCGTCAGTGTGCAGAACTACACTTATTTTACAAGCTGAGCAGCTTTGACAGCTCAACACATCTGCAATATTCTGAGTCTATATGTTTGTTTGTTTTTTAGCTATGGTCAAATTAGATAGTCAAGTACTGGGCTATAACTATACAAATCTATACATTTAAAACATTTCCTTTTTTTCCTTCAATTATTTAAAAAAAATATTTTAATTAATTAATTAATTAATTAATTAAGCAGTGGTCAAATGGGATAGTCAAACTGGCTACCCACAGACCTACGAAGATAAAAATATATACATTTAAAAAAAAAACTGTTTTCCTTTTTATTATTTATTTATTTATTTATTCACCTATTTATGTATTTAGCTATGGCCAATACTTTTTAAAGAGTACTTTTTTTAACTCTGATTAAATGTATTTATTTATTTATTTATTTATTTGTGTTGCTATGGTCAAATTGTATAGTAAACTGCAATACGTATATAAAATATATATTTAAAAGAATACACTTTTCTCCTTTTTCCTCAGATTAAGTCCCTTTTTAATTCTTTAATTATTTGTTTATTTAGCTATAGTCAAATAAGCCCTACGAATATAAAAGTCTATACATTGAAAAGAATACCTTTTAAAAAACGGAACCTTTTTCAATACTATAGTGTTATTTATGTCTTAAAGCTACTAAATGTTTATAGTTTAATTTGTTTATTTTTGGTGAACTTGGCCCAGCGTTCACCTACAACCGTCCCGCCTGACGCCGAAGACATCTTAAAGATCGAAACGGCACATTCACCACGTCAAATCCTAAATGTACAGTTGCCAAATAAACAGTGAGGAAAACGTATGTAGCTTGACTTGGTATTGCATTCAATAAAAATTTACATTGCTAACAAACTCACTTATTAGACCCCAGGTCTAAAAACTTGGCACTCTTATTAACTCATTATTAAATTTACTAACCGCTCGGTTGTCGTGACATATGCGGAAAGTGCTTGTGCCGAATCGCAGGAATGTTGTTCTTGTGACTAATGGCGGACAGGCGAGGCTCTCAGGTTGGTTTCGCGATGGCCGCTGTCTGTTTAACCCGATTTTTTTTCACAAAACGTCGCTTTTACGCGGAATTGGACGTCTTGTGATGTTTTGTGAGTGCACCGGAACGCGAGCAGCACCCTTCGAGACCGGAGAGCGGGGTCCCGGAGTCGAAACGGAATCGGTTTTTTCCATTCGAGCATATTTAGGTTTCTCCTCCGATATAGCGGCCTGCCGTTTTGCTAGCATGTTAGCTTAGCATGTTATCTTGTTTAGCTGCGCCGTGGCGGCCGTTTTTAGCTTGTTAGCTCTGTAGCTTGTTAGCTGGTCTGCTAACGCGACCGTTTCTGAGCTTCGCTTGTGTCGAAGCGGGGAAAACAGCACTTATAGGCGGGAGCCGCCGTTTGCAGGGGCTCTTTTGAACAAGAGTACCGCTTTTATGTTTCCGAAACCGTGAAACGGAGGAGAACTACCCCGGACCGGCGGGTTTTCCCTCCTCTCTCGGCGATTTTCCTATTTAGCCAACTCTGTATGTAGCTAACAGTCTCAGTGTTTATCGTGCCAGGCAGACTCAACTATAACATGAAATGTCTGTAACGCCTGTATAAAACTCGAGTTTAAACATTTATTACAGCGAAGACACGGTTTATTCAGAGGTGCTGGTGTCTGATATTTGAGGGGAATAACGTTTACCTTCCCGGTGAAATGACGGACTATCTGGTAAACCGTGGGATACAGAACTTACTGTTGTTGTATTGGAGCATCACAGCAAAGACCTTACTATCTCTAGTCGGTCATATTTCTCAGCAGTGTTTCTTTTTCCATGTGTGTTTTGACCTTTCATTCAACTGTCCTGTTGTCTATTTTTGATTGCCTTATATGTAGCTTAACCAACTTATTGTTAGCTTGTGTGCATATCACCACCCATCTCTTTGAGCTGGGAACCCTGTTCAGTTTTCCAGGCTGCACTGTTTTCCTCTTGGTCAGCTAAGATGGTTTGGTTCTCTGTTAACAGAAGTAGCGCAATTAATACAATGAATATACATCTGTACTACCTGTAAAGACTTTGGGCTTCCATTACTGTTTAGCTACCTTAGCCTATTAGCTTTAGTGCAGAGCTAAAGCAGCACATCTTGGACATCAACCATGCACTGGCTTGGCATACAGGGGTAACTGTGTAAATGAGGTTTGTCTGTTCTGTCATCTGAACTTGCATGCTGAACTTTCACACTTCATTGAAAATCTTCTCCTCCCCTCTTTCTCTGCAGTGATAGCATGGATCCAGACAGCGGGGCGGACACCCAGCGAGCTCTCAGTCTGCAATGGAAGAGCTACAAGCTTGTACAGGACCCTGCCATCCGCAGGAGCGCTCAGAAAATCTACAGATACGATGGGATTCACTTCAGTGTGCCGGTATTCACTCTTAGGGGTTTGTCTGTCTTGGAGAGTGCCATAGCGAAGTCGCCTGGCCAGCAGACATGAAACATAAGCGACTGTTTAATTTAGTTTGGGGATATTCAGTGCAGTCATTACAGAGAGGATGCTTGCCAGCTTCATTCAGATTGTTCTATAAATACTGTGATCATCCATGACTTTGCAAAACACACAACATTCAAATTGAAAGTGAGAGTTGCAGCAGTTGACTCAGAAAACAAATTTGTTGTGACGTTTAGCACTGTGTGTTGCTAGTAGTTAGAAACGCACTTTTTGAAGTGTCATCAGTATTGCAGTTTCTGCGTTTCCAGTGCTGTGATGTCAGTTTGTTGTTTTATGCATGCTGGCGAATGGGAATAGATTAATCACGTGTAATAGAGTTGGTGAGGTGGCAGTCCCTGATGGATGACTTGGGCTTTGCTGATGGTTTAGTGGCTTTAGCATGGTTTCTGGAGTCCTACACGTGTCTTCTTAAGCAGGACATGCTATAATAAATGCGTAATAGTTTACTTAACATTGTGTTGAACTGATACTGATATTGTGAATTTAAAAATTGACTGTCTATGTCTGTTTAATACTTACAGCGTTGTGCATCCCAGCATTGTCATATTTTTAGAAGTTGTGTTTCTAATATGAATGAATTAATGTCTCATTAAATATACTGCCATACACATCACTGTAATTACCTTCTGTCTCCTGCTGACTCACAGGACTCAGGGTTCCCACCTGTGGGGGAGTTACGTGACCCTCGGCCACGAAGGATCTGGTCCAGACACACAGAGCTGTCGCTCCCTTTGCCCAAGTTTAAGGTAGATCCCTTTAAATGCAATTGTCTGTTACCTGTTTCCAGATTTCTCACTGCATTCTGTTACACTGCATGACACAAACCAGCACATGCCTCCTCTGTTGCATTTTCCCATTATTCTGTCAGGTTTGTTTTGCCGAGTGCTCCTGTTTGTGTAGAAGAAATCGATACATATAGCTTGAAAGAATTTTCTGTTAGCAGTTGGTTTTGAAATTCAGTACTTTTATAGTACCAAATTACTTCAGTGCTACAGAAATTCTTCCATGTCTTTCAGTACCTAATCAGTCTTAAGTGTGTCAATGAATCAGTAAGCATGCTTGTTTCGAGTGGTCGGCCTTGCCTGGTGGAACAGTGACCATAACATTTCGTGTTTTGACCTGTGGCTCTAGTGGCCTTATTCTTTTTATTATTTCTTATTTAATGTGAATGCTTTTTGGTCAGACAAGGAACAAATGCTTAAAATCAGATTTTATTGGAAATGTATTGGTAATTAATGGTGATGGTCCCCCCGGAGAGGTGGTACGTCTGGCGTTGTAGATTATATGCTGTTACATTGACTGAAGTAGAGGTGGCCAATATGACAGTATTCTGTGGTGGTTGCGATAAACAGTGCACTTCTTTTTGGCACATTGTCCACACTTGTAGAACACTGAGCGACTACTAGTTTAATTAAGACAAGAGCACAGTGACTCCTTTTTAAACTAGATTTACTGAAGCCTGTGAGATGCTGTTGTTATATACTGCCTTATTGATGCATTGTAACTGTGCATCAAAACAGCTTGAGGTATCTTAGTGTAATATATTAAGTTGGTAATTTCCTTTTCTAACGTGGGTGTTTAATAAGCTTGGGTTGTACTGAAATGTTATCACATTAGTAACTAATGGTACCTGATGAAATAACCTAGTTCAGGGCAGACCAGGTTACGACAACAGCAATGTTAAACACATTAGTCAAGTTTTAAATAAATATTAGCTTTTTTAAAGCAGCACTTGCCATTTTTTTGGTACTGAGGCATGCTTATCGATTATAAACCTGTTGTTTGTATGGTAATTATTTATTTTTGTGGTTGGTGGATAATCTAAGATGATTACTTGGCTTGGTGGTATGAGGGGTCAGTGTGTGGTTTTCGCTTCATCGCCCCTGAGCTGTGTGTTCTCAAAATCCTGGCCATATGACACATCATGATTCAGAGGGTACAATTCAATATGTATTGAAACTATAAACAAGGGAATATATTGTGATTCTGTAAATAAGGTTTTAGTTAAACTGTCATAGTATTAAATAAACAACACCAGCATCACATGCGTTGGTCTGCTATTGCAAACATTAGCAGTGTGCGCTTGTGCTACTTGTTTACATTGGAGTGGAAGAATCTAAAAACATATAATCTTAACATATAAGAGTTAATTGGCCTACTGTGGTCGAGAATCGATACAGAATCACGAAAGATAATCTCACTATATTTGACGTTTTGGATTACATTGCATTTTACATTTAAGGCATTTAGCAAATGCTCTTATCCAGATGCTTTTAGTTTTAAATGTTCATTTGATAATGGGAAGTTTTACCTCTGGAGCTGAATTGCACCGATCACTTTGAGTGTATGCAGAAAGTTCAGCGTATGCAACTGTTTATTAAAGTCTGTTCCTAAAACAAGATTCTGTAGCTTTACATGGATATTGTAAAGAGTAGGTATTTGCAATTTATCGATCGAACAGTCCAACACTCTGATCATCTGCTAGTTAGATTTGGTGTCCCCCAGGGATCCGTCTTCGGGCCTCTGCTTTTCTCTTTATACATGCAACGTCTCTGTAGCATAGTCCACAGTTTTGATGTCAGCTTTCCCTGCTTTGCCAAAAACACAAAATCTATATATCTGACAAACCAAATGAGGATTTGAATATAAATAAACATGGAAGAACATGTTAAATATTGATTGATTGTTGATTATGTATTTGACGTTATTGATTCAGAGGTGTGCCGGGTTCATTTGACTGACTTCATAAAAAAAACATCTAGTTGCTTTTCTCACCAGTTACTGATTTCCAAATTGGATGTAGTCGCAAGTTTAATTCCCGCACATTCATTTTCGCACAGGCATAGACCTTGTTAAGTTCTATCAACAGTGGCATGATTGAGCATCTCCAGCATGCCAAATAAACAAAAAATACCTTGATTTTCCAAGATAAAGACTTAAAGTAAGGAGTAAACCAAAAAATCCGCTCCAAGAGTTGGACAGACTATGAAAATCTGAACCCCATTGAACATATAAAGTAGTGCTGGTTCCACACCAGTGGCTGTTGTTAAATCTGGTTGATGTTACAGTGGCTAGAATTTGAGCCTACATAGACAGACATTCTCTCTCCCAGTGAAAACTTTTATAGCTCAAGAATAGTGATTCATCTACTCTGTTTTGCCTTCTCCTAATGATGTTTTCATCTTTTCTTGTTTCTGATAGTTGGATGAGTACTATGTGGGCCCAATTCCATTGAAGGAGGTGACATTTGCACGCCTGAATGATAACATCAAGGAGCCCTTCCTGTTAGAGATGTGCACAAAGTTCGGCGAGGTGGAGGAAATGGAGATCTTGTTTCACCCGAAGACCCGGAAGCACTTGGGCCTGGCACGCGTTCTCTTCACCAGCACCAGAGGGGCCAAAGACACAGTTAAACACCTTCACAACACCTCGGTCATGGGCAACATCGTCCACGCTCAGCTAGACATCAAAGGTACGTGCTCGTCTGGGTGATTAGCTTTCCGTCTGTCTGCACTCTTGTGTTGAGGGATGAGTAAGTAGTGCTTTGCCCACTACTAAATGTGCTTTTTGGAGGCTTGAAATCTATAGTGAAAATAATTTGTGTATGTTTATGAAGAGGCTGTGCATGAAAATTGGATGTTAATTTAGTGAGAGTTGGAGCAAATCCTGCTAACCCTGCTAACTAACTGACAAGTGGTACTGTATACCTTCAATCTGAGAGTACACTACTGATAGTCCTAACAGACTCTGAAGAAGGAGGAATCTTGTCTTTTTGTAATATGGGTGCTCACAGTAAATGTCTAGGTACAACGAGAGAGTTCACCACGCAGTATGAGTTTTGGCTGGAAATACCCAACTCCAAATTTCAGATCTCTTCAGATTTTATATGATGCAGACAAAGCTAAGCTTACTGGATCAGACCTTTATCTGCTTTTTTTTTTTTTTGTCCAAATTTCAAACTGGCAGTGGAGAAAACCTGATCTCACAGTGAGGACTAGATAATTTCACTTCAAACTGGTGGCTGACTGAAAGAGAACAACTTGATGTGTAGATCCATACATTGTATACAAGATAAGTTTTACACACAGCTCCTGTGTCTCGATCCTTCGCTGTTTAGACGAATGCACGTCTCTTTACTCTTCACCCTTCTAGCTCTCGGACTGGCTGCTGTTTAAATCACTCGCGTTCATCTCTGACCACCTTAAACTGTGAACGTCTTGAGTTGTAAAAATATACATCTATGATGTATACATATGCAAGTAAACATGTATGAATGTGTAAATATCGTAGCACCTCTGATCACTTCAGATCTCAATCAGTGAGCTAAACGCTGTCTGGTTTTTCATCTCTCATTACCAAAAATTTAATTCCGATCAATCTCCCAACCTTAAACATCAGGGTTCAAGTCGGCCAAAGAAGGTCAATTCAAATCAAATTTTCTTTGTTTCATTTGTAGTCATACACTAGCAGTGAATTATAACATATGTGCACCAAAAATAAACACTATAGAAATCTGACAGTAATGAAGCCCATGTTTAAAGTGGGCTAAATAGTGCTACGCATGTTGTCTGTCCGGTATTACTGCTTTAGTAGCTATTGCAAATAAGTAAATAAGGCCCCATCACTGTTTTCAATTTATTTATTTATTTTATTATTGTTTGCCTTAATCTCTTTTGTCCACTTGGATGAGATCCAAACGAATATAATTGTTTGTGGCTTGAAATAATTTGAACAAGTCTTAAAGCATGTTTTATCTACCGAATGTGAACAGTTTTCTAGGCCAAAGTTGCTGTTATAATTGCGTTATGGCAGTTATTTGAAATGACTATAATTATTTTTTCCTACTACAATCATTTTTCACTGTCATTAGTTTTCCAAAACGAAGAGAATCATTTGAGGTAAATCATTTTTAATAAAAACACTATGTGCATTCGTTTAGGATGTGATGGGTCTTAGGAGAAAGTTCTAACAGTGGATATGTATGTGTTAATCATGTAGCTAATTGTCATGTTTTTAGATTTTAGAATTTGTCCACTTTAAGTTTGTACTGGACAACTATTACATAGTTAAAAGAAATTTTATTTGTATGTTGATCGTTACCAACAATGTAATGCTTGTGACGGCGCTAGATTTTTTTTTATAGCGTATAACGTACAGGACATGTCACAATTGTCATTTCCTGCAGTGCGGCAGGAGTGTAATATGTTGTCCATGCTGTGCAGCTATACCGCTACAGATAATTGATAAAACCACCAGTATAGCATTTTTGCATTCACAGCCGTTTCAGCACTGTAACTGATTTTATGGGCTTTTGCAGGCCAGCAGAGGATGAAGTATTACGACCTGATTGTTAGTGGTTCGTACACCCCTCAGACGGTGCCGACCTCAGGCAAGGCCCTCACAGAGAAATTCCAGCCCCCTGCTCCGGCCCAGCCAGACACAGTAAGTACACACCATTGAGAGTTATGAAACATATCATGGAGGCTGTAATATATTGTATTACTGTACTTGTGCATCTCTTATCTTAAATGGTCTGTAGAGCTGGCCTTGTAAAGCACATATACATCTTATGCTTAATTCATTATTACATGATCATTTTCACCCTAGTTTATGCGTTAGTTTTAAACAAGGTTTTGGTCACAGTTCCGTTAAAGCTGCTACATGTAAATGGTTGTGGTTCTGATTGGCTACCCTGTATTTTACCTCATTTAAGAAGTGCTTTTGAGGCGAAGGTACACTTTTTGTCATCTACAGTGAAATTTGTATATTTGTAGATAGATATTATTATTATTTATTTTTTTTTTTTGTATTATATGTCCTCGTTGTAATAAGTGGGATAGATAGATAGATAGATAGATAGATAGATAGATAGATGGCTGGCTGGATATAGAGCTGATGGTGTTATTTATAGCTAATGATATTTTGCTGAACCTGTACTTACTGTTCCGCTTTCATGGATGCAACTATTATGCTGGACTGTCTTCTACAACTCTGTCTTCTGTCTTCTCATTTCTCCTCAGTCCTCTGATGTCAGACGGAGGGTTTCTGTAGATCAGGTACCAGTTCCACCTCCTGGCAGTACCACCCCATGCGCTGTGGAAACTGGGTTTGGGGAACAGCGTCTGGATACCCCTCCATCCTCACATGGGGGGCCCTACACCCCAGGTTCATCTTCCTCCTCGCAAGGGGGAAACACTCCTTACACATCACGTTCTGGGACCCCTTTTTCCCAGGATTCGGGCTACTCCGGGGGCAGGTATGTACATTTGCACAGTCACAATTAAGTGATTTAGTTATGCGTGGTCATAGGGAGTCTTTACATGACTAATTGGTCATGTTTTTTGCTAATACCTAACTGACAGCATAGATACAATATTTGTACTTCTTTCTTCATCACCATCATGTTAATTGCCTTTTTACTTTTCTCTTAGCAGACATGCAGGTTTCAGTGGGGCTCCTCTAAATAGTGGTTACGCTCCTCAGGACATGCTTCCTTCTTCCTCCTGCTCTTCCTCTGCGGTGTCCTCATCTTCAGGTTTCAAGCCTCCTCGTTACTATGATGACCCCCATGCACCTCCCCCACAAGATCCCTCCATGTACCACAGAGGTCGACCAGGATTTCCCCCTCCGTCTGCGGCATTTCGACCTAATGAGCCTCCATGCTTCCCTCCTTTTCATAATGCAGGCGGGACAGGGATGCATATCCCCCCAGTCCCACATGTACCACCCTCGGGCTCAGTATACGAGTCTCCACCTGTGGCTGACAGAGAGCGGGACAGAGACAGAGAAAGGGGTCCTAGAGAAAGGGAGCGAGACCGGGACTCCGGGGGGCGGTATGGAACATCTAGACGTTCCTCTTACCATCACCAACAGGATGTTAACTCTTCGTCTGCTTCCTCCTCTAAGTCCTCCTACCATTCCCATCACTCCCACCACTCCCACCATCCTGAGCGACGCGAGGAGCGTGGGGATGCCCGACCTTACCGGCGGGATAGCTCAGGTTCGCGATCCGGCGACCACGGAAGGCACCGGAATCACCACCACTCTCACAACCACCACGGTCGTCGAAGAAGCAGCAGAGACAGAGATTGGGAAAGAGACAGGGAGCGAGACGGAGATTACGCCAACAGCTCGGACCCTCGATACGCCAGTCACCGTTCCTCTAACAGCCTCTCCCCTCCCCCGGCCTCTGCCTCATATGGAAGTTACACTCAGCCTAAAGACTTACCTGCTCACGACACCCCTTCTTCATCCAGGCTGGACCCTTTGCCATCCTTCCGTCAGCAGGGCGCAGGGGAAAGAGGATCTATGGATAATGACTATCGTTCCCTCTCTCACCACGCCCCCTTGCCTCCACCCCCACCCCCTCCGCCACCTCCTCTCCCTCCAGCCTCCGTCATCGCAGCCGCTGTGGCTGAAACGCTCGGCTCTCTGGATTTCGGCCAGGCAAGCCCCTCACGAGAAGAGCAGTGGACTTTACCGAAACGCCGTCCCAGTACCCCTCCACGCCCCCCTCGCACTCCTCCGCCTTCTTCTCCTCCCCATGCCTCCATCCCTTCATCCTCCACATCGCCTTCATCCACCTCCCTTCCTCACCACCTCCCCTCCTCCACAGCCCCTCTCTCTCCATCTCTCCCCCAGCGAGACTCCTCCTCTCCAGAACCGGATTCCACTAATGAGAGCCTGCCGTTCGTTCACCACAGCAGCAGCCTGGACTCGCGAATCGAGATGCTCTTGAAGGATCAAAAATCCAAGTTCTCGTTTCTTGCCTCAGACGATGAGGAAGAAGACAGGAAGGAGGAGGAGAGGAGAGGGGCTCAGAACACTGAAGGTGAGTCTAGTAAGCAGAGGGAAGGGGACTTGGAGAGAGCAAACCTTAAAAGACAAGGGGAGGTGGATGGAGGCCAGAGGAGAAGAGGAGACAGGGATGGACGACGGAACAGGGGAAAGAAGCAAGTTAGTGGAGAAAGCAGGAAAAGTCCTGCGGAGATTGAGGCCTCTAGTGCTTCTGTCTCGGGCTCCATGTCAGACTCCTTACAGGACCAGCCAAGTTTCTCCCAGGAGGAACACTGCCACATGGTTTCTGACGCACACAAGCCTGTAGGTGCCCACACTCCACCCACCTACAACGGAGATAGACAGGTAAGTCATCTGTCTTCAAGTAAAGATGTTTGGCCTCCAAGGTACAGACTGTGATTCTGTTCATTCCTAAGGCACCTTCTGAAGCTGACCTTATTAAACATGTTTCCAAGACACAGTGACTTTGAAATAGAAGAATGTCTTTCCTAAACATAATGCACATCAAGCTTGTGCGGTTAATAATGAAGCTTAATGCTCTACACCTCAATCACAAGTGGTCATGTTACAGGCAAACTGGTTTAAGGATATGAAGCAGAGTTTAATTGCAGTTGTGGCACGTGTTTTCCTACAAAGCACTGAGAACAGCACAATTAAGCCGCATCTTCAGAGTAAAAAACGCCCTTTCAGACTTGTAATTGTTTTGAGTTCTAAATATCAAGCTTGTTTGGAAATATTGCAGCACCTCTGATCACTTCATAGGTTGTTTAAAGAGCTAAAGATTGCCTGTTTCCTCATCTCACACTGTCAAGTCAGTCATTCCAATCAAGGTCCCAGCCTGCAAAATGAGTTTTTAAATCAACCCAAGTAAAGGATAATCAATCAGCCATAACATACCAATTTTTTGTATCTTATCAGCTCCACTGACCATACAGAGCACTCTGTAGTTCTATAATTACAGACTGTAGGCCATCTGTTTTTCTGCACACTTTATTACCCTGTTCTTTAATGGTCAGGACCCTCACAGGACCACCACAGAGCAGGTATTTAATGGGTGGTGGGTAATTCTCAGCACTGCAGTGACACTGATGTGGTGGTGTTGCTGTGTGTTGTGCTGGACTGATTGGATGGTGGTTTTAATGATATGGATGATGGGTGTACCTATCCATACACAGTACAATTAGCAGTACATAAAATATTTAAAACCAGATGTTAAATAAATTTATAGATTAAGATAAGTAATGTAAGAGAGTTAAGATACATTACCATCTCAGTGTTAATGCAATGTAATTATAGCATGTTAACTAAATCTACACAAAATACAACGTTAACAGTAGTGAGCCCAAGTCTTAAAGCCCATAAGGAAGGACTGTTAATGCCAGTTTCGTCCAGAAATCTCAGCAAATTCGTCCAAAGAGTCAGCAGATTTCATATTTGATGTAAATTTCATATATGCTTGTAAAATCGTTTTATTGTAGATAATTAAGTCAAATTGGGTAATAATAAGATTTCTGTAGTAACTTGTTACAAAAAGCACCCTAAAATAAAAGTAAATACTATAATCGATGTAAAACTGCATCATATTGGGGGTGGAGTTCAATAACCAAAGTTTAATTAATTTTATCTGATGAGGTTGTTGCGCTCTCCTGTAAAATTGCCAAAACATTTTTTCCTTTGGACAGTGACTGTATATATGAATGTGAATAATTTATATATCGCTGTTGGATTCAGTATTAGGAGGAAAAAAAATAATCGGGTTGCTATTAATGCGTCTTGTACTAAATACACATTGATAACCCATTGTGATATGATAAAACATTATGGGAGACAAAGAATGTGGGTTTTGGTTAGTTACAGAGCAGTGGACCTCCTGGAGGACCCTCGCCCTGCAGATTTACCTTGCTCCCAAATCACCTGACTGAACTAATTAACCAATCAGTAAGCCTGTCCTGAGGAAAGCTGGGTGTGTTGGAACAGTGAGAATACTACATTGTGTAGGTCAGGATACTCTCGGACTGAGCTACTGGGATAGAGGTCTCCATTTAAATACACTGAGTGACAAACACAGCAATACACCTTACTTCTCCTGATTTGTATTAGGGATGAAAGATTAATCGGTTTTATATTGAAATTGTGATTTAAAAGACTGCAATTTTTAAATAAAAAATAAAAAATTGAACAACAGTTTATTAGTTTTGGTTTTGAAAGGTTAATGAAGTAAAATTGGTGTTGGCCAGCTTTGCTTTTTGGGCAGTCGTGGGCTAGAGGTTGGGCAACTGAGCCCCTGATACCAAAAGAATGTGACTGGAGTGTCCTTGAGCAAGGCACCTTACCTGTGACTGCTCCCTGTTTCAGCACCCCCCGGTGTGTCCATGGTTCTAGGGTCTAAATTTGTTATTTTATGGTATCAGTTTTGGCCCCAAAAATATCAAACCATGCACAGCCAGCTTCGTAGGCATTTGTGGTGGTGGTAGTTAGGAGAGGTTGTGTGAATCTGGAGAAACTGCACAGATGTTTTGTCCCTTGTGATTCGTCCAGTCCACATTATGGATCCATACACTTTGAGATTTAGTCTAGCTTTAGTGGACCTATGCCATGTTTTTCATGTTATGCTAGCAAAGAAGTACAATGCCAAACTCGTCCCTCTGCTCCAGAACTTGTATTTATCTTCACCCTGTCTTTAACACCTTCTCAGCCGTCTCCTCATTCCTCTGGAGAAGACATGGAGATTTCGGAAGAAGAAGACGACGCTGCCATCTCCACTGTGATGCCACATCACGCTGCCGCTTCGTCCTCCTCTTCACCTACAACCTCTTCACAGACAGCTCTTCCCTCACAGACTTCAGATCCCTCTGCTAGTCCTCCTCCTGACAGCACACAGCACTTCAGTTCCACCATGCCACCTCCTCCCATACCCTCCTACCCTCCCCACCTGCCCCCTCCACCCCCTCCTGGCTTCTCTCTCCAGCCTCCTCCACCCCCTGGCATTCCTCCTCCGCTGCCCCACATGGAGCTGCACCCGGAGTATCCGCCTCCGTTGCCACACCACATGTACGACTACGCCAACTCCATGGAACTTATGAGCCAGTACAGTGGCATGTCCTTCCAGATGCAGACGCAGATGCTCAGCCGCTTGCATCAGATGCGAATAGCCACAGGTAACGGCTCCACAGTGCCCACTGGAGAGCACCCGTCAGCCTCAGAATACCCACCTTCTTACCACCTCCATTCTATGCCCCATCCCCACGCGCCTCCGCCACCCCCACATCACCCTTACATGGACCAAGACGGTACAACAGGTAACCATTATGACCAGGACCACCGCTATATGCCCCCCCACATGCCTTACTCTTACCCAGACCCGCACGCCGCCCAGCTCCCCCCACCTCACCAACACACCATCCCTCCTCCACACAGTCCCTGGCCTCCACACGTCGTACCACAGCATTACCCCTCCCACTACGCAATGCCAGCCTACAGCACGTCGCCGGGCTTAGAAGGAGAGCCCTATGGGGCGACAAGTAACCCGATGGCCATGATGGACCAAAACCCACACGAGGCCACAGTCCAGCAGGTGCTGGCTGTTCTAATTGAGGAAATGAAAAACATCATGCAGAGGGACTTAAACCGCAAGATGGTGGAGAACGTAGCCTTCGGCACCTTCGACGAGTGGTGGGAACGTAAGGAGAGAAAGGCTAAGGTAAGAGTAGGCAGAGAGAGAATTTTCTCGAATTGGCAAACATATAATGTCAAAGTACATGAAACAGATGAGCAATGTGGTGATAATTCTGTCAAGATTAGTTTGGTCAAAATGAGCAATATGCTTGTCTGAGTATGTGTATTGTGTATAATAAGTGTTCTGAAAGTGTCTATGATATGATGGTTCGAAAGGTATTGACTAATCCAAATACACAGCACACATAACTGTTTAGTTGCTCTGAGAGAGAATTAAAGGCAAAACACACAAAGCACCACAATGTTTGTTCAGTGTTTTACAGACTGGATAAATTGTGCTTGCTGAGTGATGAAACCTGTGATTGGTCATATTTCTTTAAGTACTGACTTGTGGTCACATCATGATTCATGTCTTATTTATTTATTATTTATATTATATATTTATTTATACACTTATATATTTATTTATTTATTTAGAGTTGCCATGACAAAAAGGCAGACAGGACATCTTGAATGTCCTTGAGCTCCCATAAAATATGCGAATATATGTATAAATCATTTGGTGTGCACCTGTTGCATTAACAGTACTTCACAAAGTTCTGTGATTGGTCTCTGTGACCACACTAGAGAAGTGAATCCAAACGGATCTGATTTTCCACTCAGCTCCTCTTTACTGTTCTCCCAGCCTTTCCAGACAGCTATGAGAGGCCCAACAGTGGTGCGAGAAGAAGAGAAGAAGGAAGAGAAGTTGAGCAGTCGACCACGAGAGCCGATCACCTCTTTGGTGGACTGGGCCAAGAGTGGAGGGCTGGAGGGCTTCTCATTGCGGGGGGCACTGCGATTGCCATCTTTCAAGGTAATCGCCTGAAAACCTCACACCTCTCACACATTAAGCCTTAAGAAGCTAGTAGAACCCAAATGATGGGAAGAGTTTTTAGAACGGTTTTTAGAACAGGTTTAAAGTGTCTCAAAATGAATCATCTGCTGAATTTCACTGATCTTTTGATCTTGGAGTGGAAATAAAATGCCTTAAATAAAAATAAAGTACAGTATTTGAATGTGACTTGTGCTTGCATTAAACTCTGGGGACTACATTATTCACAGCAGCTGCTCCTGTACTTTATTCATATAACTGCACATAACGGTCTCATGTTACTACCTTGAAATCATGTGTTAAGATCTATAAGACTGATTTACAAAGTTAAAGCAGATGATTTTTGAATGTTTGATTTGCTTTTGATGAAGCAAGCCATGGCCTCATTCCAGGCTCCAGTTCATTTGTTTTGTGAAGAAGTCAGACAGGTGTTTGACAGAGGTAACGGTAACCCAGCCAGAGGTGCCAAAAGTGACTAATGCATGTGGGTGTTTCTTTTCTCAGGTGAAAAGGAAAGAGCCTCAGGAGCTCGCCGAGGACGCGTCACTGAAAAGAGCCAGACCTTCCACTCCACCTGATGAAGAGGACGAAGGTAAAGATCTCTTGCTTCTTTTCAGACCTGAAATGAGCGCCTTTCATTTAGGTCATTTAGGGTAGCCTTTAGACTCTAATCCATCCATCCACCCACTGCTCCTCCATCATCTGTACTTCCATCCGCACTGGAACTCTTCTGTGATGTTCTCTGAAACAGTGCACCAGCACTTTAGTACTAAGTATTAATGAAACTACCTCATCCCATACATCTACATACGGCACATCTGTGTTTTATCTGGCGTAGGTTGTACTTTTGCACTTTAAGAACAGCCATAAAGGAACATGTTTTATTGCGTTCTATTACATCTTTTGAAGTTTTAATTTTTGATTTACTTGGTGTTGTTTTATGTATTTTATTTTATTAATTCTTTATCTATTTTTGCTTTATTATTTTTGTAACTTCTATGTACTATGTGTCTTAGCCGTATGTAAGCAGCTGTAAAACTGATTTCACCTTGGGATCACCAAAGTGTTATCTTAACACTTATTATTATCTTATCTCATCTTATTGAAGCATAGCTTTGGGTTAAAAAGTTTTCGGCTAACATCAAAGCACTGAGATTATCTGGATTTGATATCTTCACTGTCTGAAGAAAAACAAGTATCTCCAGGTTTGCAACTTTACAGGAGAGGGCAGAAACCTAATGTCATCGTGATCTACGTCAATGGAACCAGACTTTTTTTTGCCATTTCTGTTGGTCCATTCAGCATGAAATGTTCACACAGTGTAAACCACAGCTGCTGGGTTCAAATGACACTTAAAAGTAAAAATGGAGATGTTTTTCATTTGCAAAGTGACAATATGTTGGAGCACGCTGGTGGCTGTAAGCCTTTCTCAATTGTTCTAAACTTTAGCCAATGCAAGATGAAAAAAGTCAGCGTCACAGACCTAGCACTGTTTTTAGAGTTTATGGAGTGCTTCAGTTTTCCTTTCTCTTCAGTTTGAGCTCATAACATCCATGTCTCCATACAGACTCATTCCAGGGTAAGGGTCCAGACATCGCAAGCCGGGCGGAGGAGAGTCGGGCACCCGACAGAGAGGCAGCTCGCAGGAGGAAGAGAACCAAGGCCCGTAAACCTTACGACCTGGACAGCGAAGGAGAAGAGACATCCGATGAATCTTCTTCAGAAAAGGTTTGTTTTAATTGTGGATGTGTACCAAATTTTTCTTATTTTAAATAAGTTATCTTTGCTTTTAAGGTGTTAAATGTTTTTTTTTTTTTAAAGGGACAGAATATTTTGACATATATGACAAATATAAGACAGAGGATTCCAGGTCTACAAAAGACAGAGATCTGTGTTATTCAGACTGATATGAAGTTCCATGCTGTGTTCGGTATTTCTGGGATTCCTTTTAGGCAGAGTTTTTAGTTAACGTATAAAGTTTTTATACCATTAAGAATTGTGAAGGCTAGATTTCATATTTAGCAAAAAAGCTGAACACCCATAAGCACAAACAATACATATTCAGTACCCTTTTTGTTTTGTCTTTTTCTTTACTTTTTGTCTAACACGATCACGCATGACTCCAGCCTCTGAATGTCTCAGACAGATGGAAACACCAGTGCTGCACTTTACAAGCCTTAAATTGCCTTTACCTTCAGACTGCTGCATGCAGAATACATTAAGTGTCTGTGTGTGTCTGTGTGTGTCTGTGTGTGTCTGTGTGTGTCTGTGTGTGTGTGTGTGTGTGTGTGTGTGTGTGTGTGTGTGTGTGTGTGTCTGTGTCTGTGTCTGTGTCTGTAATTTTGTACTGTGTGAAATGTTACTCTGTGCTAATAAAGCTTGATGTAATTCAAGTGCCCTTCAATTACCTGCAGTGGCCACTAGATGGCAGCATTGTCCTTCTCATACTATACTTTTCTGCAAAGTGGTTCATTTCATGTCAGTAACTGGCTGGAGAGGTTACATTTACAGATGTTTGTAATATAGAAGTAAAGCACTATATGTAATAACAAAATATGTAATATTGAAAAGAACTGTTATGTGCTTTATATTTCACAGGAGGATGAAGATGACAGTGAAAAAGATTCAGAAGGTAAGTGGTTGCCATATTTACGTGTTAGATATCATTGGTAGTTATTTAAACAAGATTTTGGAAACTTAAACATTTAAAAAGGTTTTTTTTTAGCTTTTGTGTGGATTATAAATACCTTTTTTTCTTTTTTCTTTTTTTCTAGATGAAGCAGTCAGTGCAGACAGTGACGATGAGAGCATTTCTTCATCTGAGAGTTCATCATCCTCCTCTTCGTCCTCCTCTTCATCTTCATCCTCGGATGAAGAAGATGAGGAGGAAGTGGAGCGGGCAGAGGAGAGCGAGGGGCTTGACACAATGGACGAGTCTACAATGGACAGCATGGCTTTGGACACAGAGAAAGATGAAGAAAAGTATGTGCTTTTTTTGATGGCCTAATGAGTGAATTGAATAGAAGATTGAATTGTGTGTTGTGTGAATAAATGACTGTTTTTTTGTTTTTTTTCTTTCTCACAGGGAAAAAGCAAACATCGACCAGTCATCTATTGCGACTGCTGTGGAGGTTAAAGCAGGTAAGCTAATAATGTTAGCGGGTAATTTTACATTGGACTTAAAGGAATTCCTGTTTCCTAATTGTTCTTTCGCTCATTCGTTTTTTTATTCTGATTATAGAAGAAAAGACGCCCACTGCTGGCCCCACAGAGCGACGACCATCGTCCCCGCCTTGTCCTCGCCCTTCGTCTCCCATATTGCCTCCTCTCAAGAAGCGGCGCAAGACTGTGTCCTTCTCCATGGAGGAGAACGAGGTCAAACCTACCCCTGAGCCCTCACCTGGGCCGCTCTCTCCACCTGCAACTCCCACTCCTTCTCAATCTCTCCTGCTTTCTCCTATCAAAGCTCAGCCTCCAGATGTGCTTACTTCAACCTCTCCTGGAGCCACACCAACCTCTGCTACTCCACCCACACCCTCCAAAACTCTACCGATGCTCCGCCCATTCGCCTCCTCCCCAGGCGAGGCTAGCACCCTTCCCCAGTCCCCTACTTCCGTTCTCACCATCCCCCCTCCTGTGCGCTCCTTCCGGCCAGAGGAGCCCAAGAAAAGTCCAGTTCCCCATCAGTCCCCACAGACGCCCCCTGCCAAGTCCCCCTCCAGACGAGGTGCAGGCAAAGACTCCCCCAAAACACCCGTCACTCCTGTATGTCTTACTGTCCAAAACCTACCACTGGACCATGCTTCTATGGTCAGAGTTGCTTACGAGGATCCTGTCCCTGTTCCAACCACACCCACTCAGAAGGGTCGCCCTCGTGGCCGCCCCAGGACAGTCAGCCAGTCTGCTCCCCCTTCCTCGTTACACCCTGCGTTGCAGGAGGAGGATGAGGATGATGAAGATGAACAGCTGGAGCAGAGGCTGAGGCTTAGGGAGCAGGTTGGTGCATCCAGTTTGCTGCAGCTGGCCACCGCACCCACGCCTGACCTTTCTGTGCTGGCCGACGTAGCCTTGAAGATGGACCCTGATGCGGACGTGGACTCTGAGGAGACGGAAACCTCGGATGAGGCTGAGGAGCACAAGCTGGAGGAGGAAGAGGGGGATATGTTTGCACCCCACCCTCGGCTTCCCCAGCTGGACCCAGAAGGCATGTTCGTCTTGCAGGAGCATAACTACTCCAAATATCCAGCTCTTCTTCCTGCTGCTCCTCTCTCTTCTGCCCAAAAGAAGACAAAACAGGACTCCACCGTCTTACTTCCCGCGGACCTCAACCAGCACGGTGTACAGGAGGCTCCAGAGGAGGTGATCGGAGACGCCCAGGTGGCCAAAGGAGACCCAGTGGAACTTTATGGGAGCCTCCCCGGGATGGGTCTCGAATGCGAGGCCGGGGATTCATCTGAGGTCCAGTTCCTCAGCCCTACTTCCAAAAAGAAAGGGTCACTCAAGAGGGAGGAGGAGCTGGAAAAAGGGAAGAGTAAAAAGAGGACTAAGAAAGACAAGGAGAATGTGGATGTGCAACTTGCCAAGAGACAGAAAGAGGAGCCAAGCAAGAAACAGAAGAAAGGGAAGTTAGAGGTGTGTGTACGTCCGCAACACGCGTGGGTGCATGTGTTTTTTCTAAAGGGATTTTTTTCTTTGAAAATAACACACCAGAAATCTTTCACAAACGCCCGCATGTGCCTCAACCCGTGGCCTACTGAAATTAGACTGGATAGATATAGTACCGTTACGATTATGTCTCCATGCGTCTTGGAGGCCAGGCCCACTCTCTACCCATGTATTGTATGTCTCTTCATGATTAGCGTTTCCTTTGTGGGAGAAGTGCATAAACAAAGTGCTAACACTGACAAGTGTTTCAGGTTGACAAAATTATTTGCATTTTAAGAAATTAACACACCCTCTCCATCTAATAAGCTAATTAAGAACAAGACCTGCCCACTCCAAAAAAACATGTATGTGTATCAAACAAAGCTCTTAGTTACATCTGCCAGGGGATAAGTTACACCATGTGAACATTGTCAGCACGAAGGATCGGAGTTTACTGTGTCCTGCTGTGTTTTCTGTTGTTATATAACATACATGAAGGAAATTTAGCAGCCAGTAGCAGTTACACAATACAGCACAGTATTACAATTCAGAATAGGGTTGTACAGTATCAACATAAGTAACATAAGTAGGTACCGACTCCACAAAAAAAAGACTATTAAACATTAAACTATAAGTAATGCGGTCTGTTATAACTATAAACCATAAATAATAGTCTGTTATAACTAATGACTATAAACTATATATAAATAATATAAATTATTATATAATATAAATATATATAAATACATAAATAATTGATCTATCCTTATTGTCTAGATACTAGAAAAGCACATCAAATCGGATTTTTAACGAATCACGTTTGGAGGCGGGATTTTTACAGATGCATTATCGGCCCGGAGGCTCTGGCTGCTCAAATTGGATGTCGAATTGTCTTTCGTGTCACTCGCGGCGAGATTAGCAGCGATGATATCTCATTCAGAGTGACAGAGATGCTGGGCTTTACTGTGTTCTTACCGACCCATATACCATTATTACCCATGCTGATAGGTTGGTGATGTAACACAAATCTGGTCTGGTCGCTTGTAAATAACAGCATGAATGGTCATCTCAGATGATCTGATTTGAGAAACAAAACTGATTTGCCAGCAGTCTGAATACAAACCCTGCCATACAGTTTCCTGTTCAGTGTCTGTTCAGTGTCTGTGACACCAACAAAACTGACAACTCAAAAACAAGCAAAATGTGTCCTTTGCTAGAACACGTCCTTTAGGCTACATATCAAACACAACTGCATCATTCAAATATCACATTGTTAACAGAGGGTAGAGAGCAGAACCTCTGATCTAATCAAAAGGAAACTAGATAATGTTTAAACCTCTAAAGCCGTTCTTTTCTGTAAAGAGCTGGTGTGGCGGCCCGTTGGCGTTTTGTTCAAACAAAAGCAAAACCTGATTTCGTTGGTTTAATCAGCTGCTCCTGGTCTTGTGGTAATTAATTAGGTGTATGAGGTTTGCTTATGCTTGGTTATGAAATTCTGCAGCCACCTTGGTTCCTTTTTGCATAAGATTGGTGGTCCATGCTCTGAAATATGCTCTAATTCTAAACTGTGCAGCCCCAGTTTGTCTCATCCTCGTCCTTCTTTTCCACCAATGTTGTCTTTGCCCTCTCTGCTCTCAGGACCCAGAGGAGGACGTGGACGTGGAGCAGTTGGAGTCGGGTGAGCTGTCCAGTTCCAGCTCAGATTCAGCCGATTCTGACTTCGGTCTGGATGAATCCGTTGAGTTTGAACATGAGGAGGTGAGAAAGAGCGAGCGGCTCTTCCTTCAGGAAGCAGGCATAACTCCGTCCACCCAGAGGAGGCCCAAACAGGCTCCGGCGACACCTGCGGTCTCAGATGCACGGCACGCGTTCGACCAGCGCAGCGAGTTTGAACAGATGACCACCCTCTATGACATCTGGAACGCTGGACTGGACCTCGAGGACATGAGGCTGCTGAAGAACACCTATGAGAAGCTGCTGCAGGATGACCACAGCGTTGACTGGCTCAATGATACACACTGGGTCCCTCACCCTGATATCCTTTCTGTGAATGCCTGGACGTGTTAGTAAGTTGAGTTTGAGAAAGATGATGAGGCAGTAAAGAGGGAGGAAATCTTACAGAGTGGTGACAAGTGATGGATGTGCATAGATAAATGTCATTCCTTGTTGCTCATCTTTTGCCAGCAGTATTCCTAGCTAGGCCAGTGCTATGATATCTCAGGTGGTAGCCAAAATGTTGATAGGACATTGCTGTGGTCTCCCTGGTGCTTAGTGTTTAGTCAGAGTATGTATCCTAGTTAGTACAAACAGGTTAGTCTAAACGCCTGAACAATTCAGATGTTAGCCCGAACGAGGGCCAGTGCTCAGACCTAGACAGCAGGGCAGCAAAAGTGCAGTAGAGTGCTTTTTAGTATATGCTTAGATTAGTGCTTAGATAGAAGTTCTTCACCAAAGGGTGTGTCCTCAGTCTGCATTTGAGGACCACGAGAGGGTCTGCTGTTCGGACAACAAGTGGAAGTTCATTCCACCATCCGTGTACCAGGACGGTGAAGAGATTGGATGCTTGTATTCCATGTATGTTGAAGGATACTGGTTCAAGCCAAGCTTGAGGGACACACACACACCATGTATCAATATTGTAAGATTTTTTATGACTGTTAGTCTGTCTGCCTAACAGTCCCGTTTTGCTGCAGTAAGCATGACTGAAGTGAGGTGAACAGTGACAAAACAGATGTTGAGGTTTTCCTGTGTGAGCAAAATTCAGGGGATTGTGGGAAACTTTCCTGTGCTCAGTTTGGTTTTGTACATGGACAAATTGCTGTAAGCTTTCAGTCGAGTCTTCTAGCATGTTCATTTTGTCCCAAGTTTTGACCCTTGACCCACCTCTGCACTCACCAACATCCCAAATCCACGGCGTAAAAAGAAAGCAGCGGCCGGGCAGCTGAGAGAGCACGTCACAGGCTGCGCCCGCAGCGAGGGCTACTACGCCATCAGCCGCAAGGAGAAGGATGTGTACCTTGATCTGGACCTCCCTGAGGCTGTGCAGGAAGCTGTTGACTTCGACATTGCGGTATTTTACTTATGCTGAATTTCCGTTAGATGTAGATTGTTAGTATTTATATTAACCACTAAGACTTTGTATGTGGACTCAAGTTATTCGTTAGGCCCAAAGAAGTAACCAAACAATTAATCGAAGTTGCTTGGTAATGAGTTTTAAGCAGTGGTGGACGAAGTACACAAACCATGTACTTGAGTTAAAATGGAAATACCCAGGGTAAAATATTACTCCAGTAAAAATAGAAGCTTCACCCTTTAGAGCTTCACAGGAGTACAAGTACTAAAGTATTTACCTGCAAATGTACTTTTTAAGGATGGAGAGTAACGAGCATGATTTATTATGGCTCTAATGTCCTATTATCATTTCTGGAACAAGACACTTAATCAGCTCAGTTTAGGTGAAGAGACTCTAGTGTCTCTCAGTCCTCTTGTCTTTAATAGAAGGTCATTAATTAGTCTGACACTGATGTCTATTCAAAAACACTGCAGGCAAACAATCTACATTAACTGGAACTATAAAATAACTTTTTGATAACAAGCCAAGTTTCGGTTTAAGATTCATTTGCAACTTGGTTACAAGTACAACTTCAAACAAAGCAAGTTTTTATTAATTATCAAGTATTGGGGTCTTGCCTTCTGCCTTCTTCTGGGTGGTCCTTAATGTAGTCCAGGCCTGAAATGGACATTTTCCATGGATTCTAAGAATCCATGAATAAGCTTGTTTCGTTTTGACATGTTACATTTTTATGTGCACGTACACCAAAGGGAACTACACATTTCCCATAATGTAGTAAACAGTCAGACACTAGACTCTGAAATATAGTGGAGTTAAAGTCCAAAATGGAAATACTTCAGTAAAGTAAAACCTAGTTAAGTACATACAGATACAGATACCCTTACAGAATGCGAGGTAGTTGTGTCCTTTTGTTATTAAATATGTAGTTGAGTTGATATGAATGTTGTCTATTATGAATTCAGTTTATTGCATGCATGCATCTAAGTCATACACTCCTCCTTTTTTTCTCTCAGGGCTCAAACCGTCTGCTGTCTGAGAGGCGCTCCGAGCAGAGGCGTCTCCTCAGTGCTATCGGCACACCCGCGGTGATGGACTCAGACCTGCTCAAACTCAATCAGCTCAAGGTGAAATCTCTTTCTCTGGCCTTGACTGCTTATCAGAGTGCCGTGTATTACGCCAGCTTCCCTGGCCTTGAAGCTGACTTGTATCAGTATATGATTTAACGATCAGTGATACTTCATTCAAAACCTCCAAGCTCCGGTTTCGCCTTTATGTTCAACAGACGCTACAAAGAACCAAAACTAAACAAATATACAGTTTTAGCTGAGAGCAAACTTTCAAAACGACGTGTGGCATAACCACCATGAATACAAAGTCATTCACACCCAAACCCGTGTGCATGAAGGGTACATGTAAATGTTAATGCTAGAAATTGTACGCTTGTTTTTCTCCTGACCTTTCACAGTTGTGCCCTTAACGTTAGCCACAAAGAATGCCTGGCCTGGGGTTTTGTTCATATGTATCAATGTTTTCTTTTAATGGGAATCTGTCATTTGGTTGCCTGTTAAGGCAGAAGGAGTCTTAGTTCGCACTCAGAAGCAAAGCCTAAAATTCTAAATCTGCATTGTCGTTTCTTATTTGTTCCTTTGTCTCACTCTTCTGCGTGTTCATTCCTTTCTGTGTGCAGTTCCGTAAGAAGAAGCTGCGGTTCGGTCGCAGTCGCATCCACGAGTGGGGCCTGTTTGCCATGGAGCCCATTGCAGCAGATGAAATGGTTATTGAGTATGTGGGCCAAAACATCCGACAGGTAAATCTGATGCTTCTTATGCTGTAGAGTTATATATACATAATATAAACATAAGTTTTGATGTAGCGGAAATAAGAGTGGATGAAAGTGTGTCTTACATTAACATGTGGGTATAAGGTATGTGGGATGAGCATACATTTAAACTTTCTATTAGAGATGGACCCATCACCTGTCACCTTTCAACACGGTCTGGAGATAACAATAACTATTGAGGGTGGGGATAAGCAAACAGTATGACATTAAAAACAAACAGCTGCAGATGTTACACGAAGGCCTAGCTTGTGGTGATGCACATGTCAGTTGGGTAAACTATGTGGATGAAAACACCAGGTGATAAAGCCTTTACTTTACTTTCATTATACCAATACAAGGTTGCACAGTGTAACAACACTGTTGGGCTACTTTTCCAGAGCAGTGATTAAAATAAAACAGCCATACAGCTTACAGTAGAGTGTTCAGTATATAGAATACACAATTCAGATGTTCAAGTATAGAGGGCTAGTTCCAGTATAGTGGTCTAGTTTAAGTAAAGAGGTCTAGTTAAAGGTCTAATTCAAGTATACATGTCTAGGTCAAGTATAGAGGTTCTGTTAAAGATCTAGTTCAAGTATAGAGGTCTAGTTAAAGTATACAGATATAGTTTGAGTATAGAGATTTTGTTAAAGGTCTAGTTCAAGGATAGAGGTCTAGTTGAAGGTCTAGTTAAATATCTAGTTCAAGTATAGGGGTCTAGTTAAAGGTCTAGTTCAAGTATAGGGGTCTAGTTACAGGTCTAGTTTAAGAAAATTAAGCAGACATTGCTGTGGGCTAGTGGAGCCCACTGTCTAGTTGTTTGAGGTTAAGAGATTGATCATTAACAGTCTGTAGTGTTGTAGTCATGTTCTCGTTTGACTAGTTTTATGCTACTTTTAGCAGATTAGTTTAGCAAGAACTATGCTAAGTGCTTTGGCAGACACGCTTTTTAAAATAAATCTTGAAAACGTCGTAAGTTGAGTACCAAGACATCTTACATTTAAAGTATGAGGCTGACGTTTGCCTCCTCTTCACCAGCTTCCGAAAAGATGCTCAGGTACCCTCTGCGTATTTGTCATAGCTGGAACATAACAAGGTTTGAGGAAATCGTTTTCTAACAGTCAGACCATAAGGTGCCATAGCATCAACTACAGTAGTGGAGCTTATGCAACCTGATGTGCATAAGCATGTGAGCTTTGAGCTTGCAAAGGTGCTTTTGACTCATAGCCCTCAAAAACACAGCAGGTATACCAGAAGGTTTGGTTCTGTAGTCTGATAGTCTGTATTTCCATCTAGTGTCGGAACAAGGAAATTGAGGTTCTCGAGACCGAGGAGCTCTGTGCTTTCTGCAACATTCCTTCACTTGCAAAATGTCTCATTTGTTTTGCACCACTGATCACCTCTTGTTGCTCTCAGGCAACAAATGTCGGACGATTTTTAGCCCACATATACGAGACATAATGGTCATCTGAGAAAAACGGCAACAATTTCATATACATAAAGTACAGTAGAAGCCACTCTACACAGCATTTCAGCATAAACACTTACCTTGTTTGGCGCTTACTCGTTAATCTGTTTTAGTTCAGTCTGCTTTGACAGGTGTTACCACTTCACATGTGCTCAGGGCCGATGTTCTGTGACTCTGTTCCCTTCCAAGTGAACCCTGGCCCAGTTTCCTGCCTGAAGGAAACAGGTTTTATGATGGTCTGCATCAAACAAGAGCACAAACAAACCCCACACATGTAATTTGGTCAACTATAGCCACTGCAGTGTGTAAACCAGCTAAACTATATAAAGATCAAATATATAACATCCCAGAGAGCCAGTGCAGATTTCAGTAATGCAAAGCCTCTGCATATGCAGCGTACATGGACATGACATTGTTCAAATACAGGAGTCATTTACTGTCATGTGCCTGAACAGCCTGATGGTCTAAGGGTAGAAACTGTAACTGTACCTTGTTATCCATGCATGTGTTGTCCAATACAATCTGCCGGATGACAAACAGGAGAATTATCCGTCTGATGTTACAGAGGCAGTGTACCTTGGAAAGGTCCATTATGTTGAGTTCATGTGAAACAGGACTACACTGTTACAAGCCATCAGGCTACGCAAACAGATAACTAGGGCCTGCTACACTGTCCCTGTGTATACAGGCAGACCTGCCACCCGACAAATTCTAAGCACTCTTGGTCACATACCTAATGAAAACAACTCAGGAAGCTTGGTACTTTAGAACTGCCATGTTTCTCAGGAACTCTGTTCCAGTTGCAGTATAATTTCCTGCTTTCTTGTAAAGTGTGTTGGGGCACACCCCTCCAGCTGTCAGCGTTGACACTTGTCACTATCAGAATGTCCCTGACCTAAACAGCTTCCCGACGGTGATGACTGCCAGTAACCTAAAGCTCTTGACTCTCTCTCTGGCCCTGAAATGAGCATGTGGACTGCCTTCTGCTTCCTGCAGTCAATGACAATCGACAAGCTCTTCAGCTTTGTGGACACTGAGAAGCAGATCGTAAAAACATTATGCCGGAATTGCATATTCCTCCAAATTCCATTTTTATGATGAAATTGGAAAGGTGTCTTGACTACTAAAGGTGAACAGAGAACGATGAGGTGCTCAGGAGACTACCTCGTGTCAGACTTCTGGACGATTACTATTACTGTTAACATTAACATCCTGAGGGTAAACTAACGAAGATGAAAATCGGCTACACTGGTTACCTTCCTTGGGAAAGGTATAAAAGTGGCACCATCCTCTTCACAACCTTGAAATTAAGCTCACGCTATTTAAGAGTGAGAGTGCAGGCTCTTGGTTGCTCAGTCTTGAGTTCGCGTGGCCACGTGCACATGTCTATCGTGACAAGTGGTTAAAAGGTTTCAAGCCTCTCAAGGCTGTTTGCTTCTTCTCTTCTACAGAGTGCACTTACTCCGCTAAATTCTGGAATTTTTTTTATAAATATATATATTCGAGTAGGGTTTCATCGTGAAGGGTCCTTTTCGTTTGAGGAAATCGGTTCGTTTTGCTTCTTTGAGCCCGCCAGTTTTTTCTCCTGGCAACCTTAGTTTGTTCTTGGTTTGTATGTTTTTCCTCTGCACATTGGGTCCACTCTGCTGGAGAACTGTTAGCTCACCTCGTACCATGCTGGTCTGTGATCAGCTCGACCATGTTTGAGCCTCGCTGACGTGCAACAGTTCATCTACAGGCACATGCTATCACCATCACCATGGTCGCAGTGATCACAGAATTAACATCCTGAGGGGAAACAAACATGACGTGGCCAGTGCAGACATTTTATATTTATTACATCTATAAAGTTGGAGCAATTCGTTCATCATGCTTTCCCCCCCGCCCTTTTTTTTTTTTGGACTATGCATTTTTGTTCCCATCTGTACGTGTTTGTCCAGATGTTCATGACCAGATGAAGAACCTGCAAACGTGCCTCAGTCCACAATTTCAAAACAAACTTCCTCCATTTATGAAGAGAGCTGCTTGACATGAACGGTGTACAGACGGTCAGCAGACGTCTGTGCTAAATTCAATCAGTGTTGGACCCTTGATGGAGTTCTTTGTGGGTTTTCCGATTTTTGCGTCATAGCCGAATACAGAAGGATATAAGGTTCATGACCGCTGAGTTAAGCAGAGGAAGGCAGTGGACATGCTGTTGTCTCTTTATCCGTATGCCTGGCGTCATTTCCTCACTCGTTTTTTTTTCCCTGCGTATTTCCAGGTGAGTCAGGCTGGCTGTAAATGAAAGAATGCAGTGGCACAGGATCTAACGTCAAAAGTCTAAATGCTGCGGAAATCAACAGTTTTTTCTGTTGTATCGTTACGCATTTTCGAGTCACATGCGATATTAGGGTGGATCTCTGAGCTGAACATTACTTGGCAGTAGTAGGTAATAACTGAGCTGGTGGGGTAGTTTTAACATTAACTCAAGCAGGACTGTCTGGTGCCATTAAGCAGCAGTAGTGAAATGACCAAACGTTTGTGATGTAGATTCAGTTTTGCCCAAACTTGGCCCATAAGGATGTTTGATTTGGCCTGTCAGAAAGTTACCTTAACACACATGAAGCCGTTACCGTCATCACACATGAAGAAAGAACAGAAGTTTTGTAGTTATAAAAAAACTTAATAAAATGTTTCATGTTTGTAACTTTTTCATTCCTTATCAGATGGTGGCTGACAATCGGGAGAAGCGCTATGCTCAGGAAGGAATTGGAAGCAGCTACTTGTTCCGTGTCGATCATGATACCATCATCGATGCCACAAAATGTGGCAACTTGGCTCGCTTCATCAATCACTGCTGCACTGTAAGTACAATAAGTAAGAAAGGTTGGAAAATCTCATTAGTCACACTTTGAGCACTACAGAGTTACACAGTTTCTGCTGAAGTGTCAAAACACATTCCAAAATCATCTTTGACCCTTTTTTGCTCACATGTCTATAATTAAAATCCACCATCATAACTAAATTGCTGGGATGTAAACAAAGTTATTCAGAGTGGTTTGGTGCGAAATGCTCTCTTTTAGAGAAACTGAAGCAGAATTGTTCAGAGATTTGTGGTGATAGGAACCATATGTCTAAAGCCCCCAGAAGCTCATTCACAGAAAGTTATTCTGTGAAATGGTTATGAACGCACCGGCTAAAACAATGTACCTTCTTTACTAGCCAATCTTAAAAAGATATGCTTTAAACCAACTCCAGTTTTCACAAGATTCTGACATTCCCTAATGGTTTCTTTTATGGGATTTGTTCTTGGGCAAGAACAGAGTCTGTTCCCATTCCAGAGGACTGAAGTCCAAACAATGCTGCTCAAGGAGAAACTTAGGACCATTGTAGGTCACTGAGGCCTAATGATTTATGATTGGTTTGATGGTTCGAGAAGCTTTTGGCCCAAAAGTACGGCTTGTAATGGAAGAGAGTAGAGGTGGGCGATATGGCAGAAATGTTATCATGATACTACGCGCTATACATTATGCATCACAATATTTCGTTTTTCTGAAATTAGACACACTAGAGCCTTTTTTTAGTGCCACTTAAAATGAACACTAATAATAATAATTACAATAATTAAAAACATTACAGCTACAGGGATCTATATTCAGTGTGTACTATATAAGTGGTGCTGCACTAACACCAGTTAAGCAAGCCTAATTATGCTCACTTCATAAAACATGTAGTCAGTTAGGGCTCCTTAAGCACTCGATATGCTCAAAAAAAGCATAGCACAACATAATTTACCACAATTAAAAAAAATACATGTCTTTCAGAGTTACACGAAGGACATTGGAGAGTAAAACAGCACTTCAAGAAAAACCCATAATTGGCACTAAAAAGAAACCTGACACCTTAAGAGACTCTACAGTGCACCATTTAATGTCCAACCTCTCTAAATTTCATTGCTTAAATTATGTAGACATCTGTTGAATTCCCCTTTGTCTAGGCAGTTTGTCTGGGGCAGGGGAACTGCTACAGTGTGCAGCCCTAACGCTGCCCTGGTCACGTCAGGCACTGGGACTACATTTGAATTAGATTAGATTCAGCTGTATAGTCATTGTGTAGGATACAGGTACAGAGCCGATTAAATGCAGTTAGCATCTGACTAGAAGTGCCAAATACAGTATTAATTACATATAAAGTGCAGGACAGTACAATATGTACACTTATGGGCAGTGGAGTGGTAGAAAAATACAGATGTTAATATAAATATAATACATATGTACAGAGTGGAGAAAATACACTGTAGGTTGTATGTACAATGGGAGCACATATGCCAAAAAATAGTAAGTATGCAGAGTATAGGTGTAAATCACTGGTGTCATCTGCAAACTTGATTATGGAGAAGGAGCCATAAACAGGAACACAGCATGGGTGAACAGGGAGTACTCTGGTACTGAATAAGCAGCAGCGAAGGTTTGACAATTACAAGTCTGTAATTGTATGAGCCTACGTCTGTGGTTGCTTTGACTGGAGTAGCTGTTAATTAGATGCTTTTCCTAGCAGAAAGTGTTAGATTGGAAGTTAGCAATGATTGCCGTGGTGGATCCACCCAGAGATAAGTGCAGGTTGCTGTTGTGTGCTGGCTTTGTTAGAAGGAAACGTGGTTTGTAGGTGAAGGTGAAAAAACATGGCCTAGATCTTGATAGAAGACCCAGGTCATGTCGTTTTAAGTTCTAATGCCAGAAGGCCTCTGTGTGTATTCCTTCCATCCATCCATCCATCCGTCCGTCCATCCATCCATCCAGCTCCTTGATCCAATTCATCCATCCATTCCACTTGCTCATCAATCCATTCATCCCACATCCCTCCACCCCACACACCTACCTATCCAGCCATCCATCCATTAAAATGCTCTACCACACACATCGTTGGGTAATTTAAAAGCCCTTATTGAGGCTGTGCAAAAACCATGGAAACACAAACTGAGCAGGTTGTATATTAACTAGTAAGTGTGGTGTTGGCTTGGGTGAATGCTGGGGTCATTGACCTCCGGTGGTATGCTGCACTTTACCCTTTACAGAGTAATGTGGACAGTGCAAAGAGCAAGTCATGGTTGTTGGTTAACCTTGTTTTTGTGATTTATTATTTTTACTGTCTGTTCTAAAACTGATTTTGATCATCTTTCTTGTGCACATTGCTTCTTCACACTGTTTAATTAAACATGATTGATGTTTACTTAAATGACAGGCTTATGCGTTCAGAGTGTGTTTATTGTGTATTATTTTAAGGCAGCAGGGAGCTTGTCCTGCTCTTTTTGAAGGGAGGGTGAAATGGAAGCTGTTAGGCTATAAGCTATAAAGCTATAACATTAGCAAAGCCTATAAAGACAGCAGGGTGTCTCTGAGGTAGCAGAATAAAGGCAGTACTGTGAATGAGTATAGGCTGCACAGACTAGTCTAATGCACCGCTCAGTAATCGACTGGTAACTGATCACATGATTATGACGCACACAATGTTGCTGCCACAGGACAGACAATGGGTTAGGAGCCAGGTCATTTCAGGGTCCTTATCTCTGATTTCCTGAAGGCTAACAATGCGATCCACACATGGTTACCCTCTACAGACCTGTGAAATTCTAACGTTCTAATATAAATCTTCTGATCTACATTGTTTAAAGGATCAGATGTTAAATGTTATCTGGTTTCCTGAATTCCGAAATAAGGTCCTGTGTGGTTGGAGAGGGAGCTTAATCCTGTACAGTTTGAAGTCGAATTGGTGTGACACAACGGATAATGCCACTACCTTCCAGAGAGCTAGCACCCTATGTTATTCCCGTTCTGAGCAACACAGTTTGTTGGAAAGATTTACATTACTTTTACATTTGAGGCATTTAGCAGACGCTCTTATCCAGAGCGACTTACAACCATGCAAAGAGCACTCCACTCTCTACCGAACTGTAGAGATTGGCATCATCACAGATGTTTGAAGAGGGACGTTTAAAACCTGTGGTTTTATAACGTCATCAGTCACTCGTCAAATTTGACTCAAATTTGTACCACTTCAGATTTGGATTGCGGTTGACCCATTCATTTTATTTCTTTATTTTTACACCAAATTATGAGATGTCTGCTTTGATTGTGTTTTCCCCGTGTGTGTTTCTCCAAAGTGTGCTGTATCACTTTACAGGGTGTTTGTGAAAGGTTAAACGGGGTGTAAACTTGTAGAGAGGTGGGGATGTAGGTACTATTGGTGTACTGTTTGGGCTGTTTCTTCATCTTGTATCGTTACTCTTACAGGACAGTCATTGAGACAGAGTTGTTTGTGCAAGCTTGGTCTTCCTTCTTTTACCTGTGATAAGGACAGTGACTTTTCTCTGTCTTTGGCTGAGTTATATGTGCCAGAGTGACTGTAAAAACTGTTGCTGAAGTTGAGGTATCAAGCATCAGACAAAACAGCTTCAGGTTTCATACAAAAACATGACCAAACACATCACAGCCTCGGCTCATCAGGCACAGCGAGTTGTTTCAAGTGGCATCAAGTGAAACAGCTTCAGAAAAGAAGCTAGACAATAGACCTTGTGCAGTCCGCAGCACTGATCCTTATTGCTAGATTAGCTGTATGTGGTTAAAATCAAAAAGCGTCATTTACAGCACAGGTCTAGTCGCCACTGTTTATGTGAGGTACATCTGCATAACTAAAGCTCTGTCTCTCTCATTTTCTAGCCCAACTGTTACGCGAAGGTGATCACCATCGAGTCTCAAAAGAAGATCGTCATCTATTCCAAGCAGCCTATCGGAGTGAACGAAGAGATCACGTATGACTACAAGTTCCCAATAGAGGAGAATAAAATTCCCTGTTTGTGTGGGACAGAAAACTGCAGAGGAACTCTCAACTGAAGTCCTACTTCTCCTCCTTCTCCTCTCCTCGTTCAGCTTTTTCAAAATTCCCATCCACCACTGCATAAGACTGGCAGGAGGCTTATGCATAGTGTATTTGATAGCCATATCCAGTTGCAGTCGTGGACAACATGGCAAAATCCGTTACATGTGCTTGGCGTTCCTGATGTATTACTAGAGATCTGTGACCACTTTTTTATTTTCTTGGTCCCAAACTAGAAGTGGAGCTGTTGGACAAAGTAGATTATGAAGACAAACGTCTCCATAGGGATGTCTGCACCATCGCTGACCTGAAGGTTCAGTCTCAGACACGTTATTTGCTCTCTTCAACATACATTTTGCTGCCGCAGCTGCATTTGAGTTTATATTATTTTTAGAAGCCTGTGAAACATCACATGCTCACGTACGCACAAAGCAAAACAAGGTTTGCGGGTGGGGGAGGATAAAAGCCTTCATCCGGATCTTCGGATAAGGTTGATTTGATCCTTCACTCTAAATGTAAGCTTTTTTATTGAAGTATTATCTTTATTTGAATGACTATTTTTCAATTGGTTTTGTGAACAGTGAAGTACTCTGTATGCTCATACTCCTCTGTGGCCTGCGCGTAAAAGGGTGCCCCATTTAACAGCTTTTTTTTTTTTCCCTGCCCACTTCCAGTTCTACAAAAAAAAGTTCATTTGAAGGGTCAACCAGTGTCCTTGCTCCTAGACCGTTTTTTTTTTTGTTGTTTTTTTTTTTTGAAGAACACGTTTTAGACGACAGGGCATTGGCAGTGTTGGAACTGATACAACGCTTTATCGCATTTTATCAAGGTAGGTTCAACCCTGGGGGTGTGGTGTTTTGTTTGTTTTATCCCCCCCTCCCCCCATCCCTTTTTTTATTGTGGACCAAGGAATGCTGTGCGCTAAAACCGGATAAAATTATTCGCCCGAGGAATCAAATTAGGGGTGCAATTCTCAACCCTAGAAACTCTATACCAGTAGGTTTAGTTGGACGCTGGTAATGTTGACGTAAAGAGGAGATGGTGATTGGTTGCCCCCCCCCCCCCAAATATTTCTCCCGCTGGTTTTAATCTTTCCTTTTAGCTACTTTTAAAAAGGCCCATCAGCAGTGATCAGTCTTTTCCTTCTTTGAAAGGAAGCCATGTAAAATATGTAGAGTTGCAAGTCTTTCAGTACAAACTGACCCTCAGAAACAAAGTTTAAAAAGTAAAAAAAAAAGGACAAAAAAAACCACATGGAAAGAAATACATGTAAATATTGTAGAGGTGTTTGTTTCTCGTAGAAACACACTGGTTCCAGTCTGTAAATATGTTCTTCCTTTTCCTACTTTCCCATTGCGAGAAAAAATTGTACATAACTATCATTCGTTATCTTATTTGTTTTTTTTTCTTTAATTTGGTGTATTATTTTAATATTATTTGCAATATTTCTCTTGTATTAATGCGTTGGACCCTTTATTAATGGTGCATTAAAATATTTTTTAAAAAACTGAAGCAGTTCTTTCGTTCTGTTTGTCTCTTTAAGGGTGTATGAAACACTCGAGTACCAGAATGCTTTGTGATATTTAAGGATGCGCCAATTCCCTTGACTGCATGGCATGAACATGTTGGACTATAAGATGGTTGGATATAAAGAATAAATATATAAAAGAGGTGGTGCAGCGAAGTGCAGTGCAGTACACTGCAAGGAAGTAGCTGGATCTGCAGGTGTATGGAAGTGTATGGTTATACGGGTCTAGCAGCAGTGGCTAAAATCCCAGTTTACCGAATACTCCTCGGAACTGTGCCAGGGAACGCATCCACCAAATCTGGCCCGCATCCACCAAATCTGGCCCACCTCCACCATTCCTTGATGCAAGAGTGTCTGAACGTTGATGTGGCCTACATCCAGAAAATGTAGCCAGTCACAGCTGTAATTGGTGCTTGTGGAGGCGTTACACACTATTAGGTATGTTTCAGTCACAGAGACTATATATTAAAATCTGTTTTTGTTTATTTACTATGTCCATATTCAGTGTTAGATCTAGGGTTATCACCCGTCCTGTAAAAAATCCCGTACGGAATCGCTAGACACGCCTGCCTGGCTAGCTACTATGCTAAAGACTAAATCAAGGCCATCGTTATGGTGAACGCCCAGCGGTCCCTTCTGCCCTTAATGACTATCTGGTCCTACATTAGCTCAGCCTGTAGCCCTGCGTTCACACCAGCAGTAGAAATGTGGTTTACCAGGTTCGTCTCATGTGAGTGTGTAGAAAGTCCAGAAACGCTGGCTAGTATTTAACGCACATACACTATATTGCCAAAAGTATTCGCTCCCACAATCAAACAAATGAATTCAGGTGTTCCAGTCACTTCCATGGCCACAGGTGTATAAAACCAAGCACCCAGACACGCAAACTGCCTCTACACACATCAGTAAAAGAATGGGTCTCTCTCAGGAGCTCAGTGAATTACCCAGCGTGGTACCGTGATAGGATGTCACCTACAAGTCCCGTCGTGAAGTTTCCTCACTGCTAAATATTCAACTCTCAGTGGGATTATAAAGGTGAAGCAATTGGGAACGACAGGCTCTTGGCCCAGTAGTAGGACACGTACTATATCAGAGCAGGGTCAACGAATGCTGAGGCGCATCGGTCGCCAACTTTGTGCAGAGTCACTGGCTACAGACCTCCAAACTTCATGTGGCCTTCAGATCAGCTCAAGAACAGTGCATAGAGAGCTTCATAGAATGGCTTTTCGTGGTCGAGTAGCTGCATCCAAGCCTTAGATCACCAAGCGCAATGCCAAGCGCCGAATGCACTGGTGTAGAGCGCCGCTACTGGACTCGAGAGCAGTGGAGACGTGTCCTCTGGAGTGACCAATCACACTTCTAATCCTGGGTCTCTTTCCCCAGCTAACACGATGCGTCTTTGTACATATACATTAGTATATAAATGAAGTAGTGGATACTGTTTGATTCTGGGGAGTTAAGTCATTCGACAGCTAGCTAGATTAGCCAACTTGCTAACCGACAATACGGTGGGCGAGAAGTGCAAAACAAATTAACATTTCAGAAAACAAAATTATAAAAATAAAACATTTACAGACGAAAAAAATATTTAAGAAAATTAACTTACAAAAGCAAAAACAATTTTACAAGACGTAAAACTTTTACCAGTACCACTTTTACAAACTGCGAACTCGGCGGATAGGGTATGTCGGACACACAGGAAGTCTTTGTCAATCAAGCTGTTCGCGGAAGAGTGAGCGGGGTTGGGGATGGTGGCGCCGCTGGAGCATGATTGTTTAGAGTCGATAAAGGAACAGACGGAAGAAGGACACAAACAGGCGACTCTAAACCACATGGGATGTACAAAGTGGGCTGTTTGTAAAAGCTGTCAGCCATTTTAAGCTAGCTAGCAGTACAGCCATTTACTTTTTCTTAACATTTCCAACCTCATGTGGTTTAGAGGTCGCCTGTTGCTCTCTTCACTCACTCTACCACCGCAAACAGGTTGATAGGGTCTGTGTGGTAGACCTGCCCTTTCCGTCAGAATTTTCCGTACGTGTTTCACGTCTTGTAAATTAGTTTCTACTTTTGTAATTTTTTACTTCTCAGCCACCGTATGGATCTCATTAGTTTACATATCGAGTAGGCTGGAAGTGTGTCCTGTTTCTCAATGACAGTAATAAACAGTGCTGCTGTATGAGATGGTGCAGTATTGGAACTATTTCTCCTTCCGCCTCCCTTCTCCATTCCCTATACGAGCTGGTGAGTATGAAGCTCCGTCAGACGTCATGTACAGTAGTGACTCTGATCTGTGTGAGCTGATTGGTGGACTTCTCTGAATGACTTACCAGCAGACTTGCAACTTATGACAGTTTAACGGCTCCTGTAAATAACATGCTCCAAACGTTGAAAACACCCAGCAGAATACACTGATTCTGTACTTCTATCTGGCATAGTTTTAATAATGTTTACCTTTCATTAGACTTATAATGTGCTTTTAAATGCATCTACTCAGATATTAATATAATGAGCATTTAAGGACTCATTTGACTGTTCTAGTTCAGGTGAACATATGATCTGAATGTTATCAAACACTCAACTGTATATTTGTTATTATTGGGTTGAATTATGTTATTAATACGAAGCACAGAGAGATTTATTTAATATATATCGATATCGGTATCAGGATATTTAGCCTTGGTTTTACTTGGTATCTGATCAAATGGAAAATCAGTGGAATTGCGCCCATCTCTACTATGTGCCTTCAAAACTAGCCAGCTTTCCTGGACCCTGTACACACCCACATGGGCAGTACCTTGAAGACCATTGCACTTCCTGGAGCCCTAGGATGCGGCCCCTTTCCAACTGTTCTAACGGCTTTCGAACTCTTCTCTGAGGTAAACTTCACTTGCACAGGATGCTATTAACACATCACGAGTCAGAAAAGAAAGCATCCACAACAAGGCCATTGTATATAGTCAGTCACTACTGACTATATACAGCAATAAGGCCTATCCTGGCTTACGTTACATGCGCGACTGAAACTTTAATTATTCGCATTGTTTTATGATGTCAAACTTCCCCACCAAGTTTGATTCCTGTTGGTTGATTTGATCTGGGTGTAGCTATTGTTTTAATGATGTTACATTGGTGCGTCTAATTAAGACTTTGAAACTTTGTAGAGAACTGGTTAGCCACTGTAGAGGATTTTTCTTGTATTCATAAAAGTTGATTGTAGTTGTCTGGTGGGCCGCTACGCTTTGTACTTTGGTGGGCTTCGGGGCAGAAAGATTTAGTAACCCCTGTGGTAATCTTTTCCCAGTCATAGGCTGTATTTGAAATGGCATACTACATACATACTAAGTCTGCCTAAAAGTAGTATGTAGTGTCCGGTATGTGACAAAACTGTGAATCTGTAGTGTACTGTAGATACCCGGATCATGTTCTACTCCAGTCAGAGTTTCTACTATACAGGGGGAGCTATGTTCATGCTGTACTGTATCCCATCATGCACTGCGGCCTCATCAGCTCTCATCCTGCTTTATCCAAAGAAAATGGCGGCGGGCGACGCTGGGCAGAAAAATACAGCCAACAATAAATGTGGGTGTGGTGATTGTAATTGGGTATGTTTTGATCAGATGAGCCTCAGAAAGTTAAAATATACAGATCTGAGGATTGATAAGAGATGAACTCGCTTTAGAGGATCAGTTTTAGAGTGTAATAGATGAGGGGAGCTAACAGCTAGGCTCCATATTTTAGATGAACTGAGCAGCGTTAGCAGCAGCTAGCTCTAAAGAGTGGATACAGTAATAACAGCTCTGAGGTAAATGTGAGGTAACTGGTCATGTGACTGTATTAGTATACTACACTGTAGGTCAGAACTTGTTACTGTACTCTATACTACACACAGGGGGCGTATACAGTATGCTGTACCTACCACTGTAGTATGTAGTGTGCAGTATTGTAGTGTACCATTTCAAATACAGCCATAGTCTCTTCCACTCCAATGCAATCAAGTATCATAAAGGTCACGCCGCTAGCAATAGCATTAGCACACCTTTACATATGGCAGTATGCTTCTATACCAAGACCGTTCTCCATCACTACTTATTGAACCGTAACTCCTGCATTATGATGCATATCGTATTACCAGGTTCTTCCCAACACCCAGCTGTATTCTGTAAACCAGGATGGTTTTCAGGTGAAGGTGGGTTCATGTCCTCACCGGAGGCTGGATCATGTTCATGCGGGGTGCAGGGCAGCATGCTCCAGTGCTATTTTACCCGTCCAGATTGTTTCCTGACTTTCGTCCAGTGAGCGTTGGGATGGGTTTCATAGCATACCTCCTCACCACCAAACCCCCCACTCTGTGAACCAGGAGGATAAGGCATTGAAATGATAAAAGGAAGAATGAATGTGGACTGCTTTGCCTCGCAACACCCTTCAGGCATTCTTCCACCTTTAAATAATTGGATTATAATACAGCCAGAAATACATAAAAAAAAAACCATCATAAAACAACATGTCAGACATCTGGCTGGGCGTATCTGTTTCAGGGAATAGGTCTTTTGTGGGAGCTTTTACAGACGAAGGTCGGGTTTCCATCACCACCACTGTAAACAATCCCCATTCTGGATGCTTTTGTAGAATTTAGTGTTTAACACCAAATCACTCCAAATGACTCTGTTTAAAGTTGAACCCAGTAATAACCCTGATGCTTGGAAAATCAGTGGAGTTTCCTTTGTTGTGGCTCTTTGTTCTCGTCGCTGGTACTTGTTGCTCTCTGTGCTTAGTATATAAAGTAGATATAGATATAAATATAGTAGTGGTGGTAAAAATTAATGGAGCTTTTTTTGAACCCAAAGGAAGATGTTTTTTTTTGTGTACGCAGCTGCACTACAATCAGGCCAGGGAAATGCATTAGCAGCCACTAAGTTAGTGACCTAATGCATCAACTTAATAACATTTATATGAACAGTGTTGTACTTGAACTCAGTAAGTGTAATGTGTTAGTGTATTGTAAGTAGTGTGTTGGTGTACAATAACTCAGTAAGTTTGATGGTGTACAGTAACTTAAGAAGTTTAATGTGTTAGTGTACTGTAAGTAGTATATTGGTGTACAGTAGCTAAAGTGTTAGTGTAGTATGTTAGTGTACTGCAAGTAACATGTTGGTGTACAGTAACTTAAGAAGTGTAATGTGTTAGTGTAGTATAAGTATGGTTGGTTTTCAATAAATTGCTAAGTGTAATGTGTTAGTGTACTGTAAGTAGTGTGTTAGTGTACAGTAACTCGGTAAATGTAATGTGTTAGTGTACTGTAAGTAGTGTGTTAGTGTACAGTAACTCGGTAAATGTAATGTGTTAGTGTACTGTAAGTAGTGTGTTGGTTTACAGTAACTCAGTAAGTGTAATGTGTTAGTGTACTGTAAGTAGTGTGTTGGTGTGCAGTAACTCAGTAAGTGTAATGTGTTAGTGTGCTGTAAGTAGTGTGTTGGTGTACAGTAATTCAGTAAGAGTAATGTGCTAGTGTACTGTAAGTAGTGTGTTGGTGTACAGTAACTTAGTAAGTGTAGTGTGTTAGTGTGCTGTAAGTAGTGTGTTGGTGTACAGTAACTCAGTAAGTGTAATGCGTTAGTGTGCTGTAAGTACTGTGTTGGTGTACAGTGTAAGTTGTAATGTGTAGTGCACTGTTAGTATGGTTGTGTACAGTAACTCAGTAAGTGTAATGTGTTAGTGTGCTGTAAGTAGTGTGTTAGTGTACAGTAACTCAGTAAGTGTAGTGTGTTAGTGTGCTGTAAGTAGTGTGTTGGTGTACAGTAACTCAGTAAGTGTAATGCGTTAGTGTGCTGTAAGTAGTGTGTTGGTGTACAGTAACTCAGTAAGTGTAGTGTGTTAGTGTGCTGTAAGTAGTGTGTTGGTGCACAGTAACTCAGTAAGTGTAATGCGTTAGTATGCTGTAAGTAGTGTGTTGGTGTACAGTAACTCAGTAAGTGTAATGCGTTAGTGTACTGTAAGTAGTGTGATGGTGTACAGTAACTCAGTAAGTGTAATGTGTTAGTGTGCTGTAAGTAGTGTGTTGGTGTACAGTAACTCAGTAAGTGTAGTGTGTTAGTGTGCTGTAAGTAGTGTGTTGGTGTACAGTAACTCAGTAAGTGTAATGCGTTAGTGTGCTGTAAGTAGTGTGTTGGTGTACAGTAACTCAGTAAGTGTAGTGCGTTAGTGTGCTGTAAGTAGTATGTTGGTGTACAGTAACTCAGTAAGTGTGATGTGTTAGTGTACTGTAAGTAGTGTGTTGGTGTACAGTAACTCAGTAAGTGTAGTATGTTAGTGTACTGTAAGTAATGTGTCAGTGTACAGTAACTCAGTAAGTGTAATGTGTTAGTGTACTGTCTGTAGTGTGTTGGTGTACAGTAAAATGTCCAAAAAAAAGAAGTCCACCAATCAGGGTACAGCAGTCACTTCGTTCAGAGCTTGTTTTGACCGGTTGTACAGAGCTTGGTTGTAGCTAATGGAACCTGTTCTGTGCATATGATCGTTTGAATAGACGTCAGTGTCAGACTATATAATGACCTTCTATTAAAGACTGGTGGACAGAGAGACACTAGACTCTCTTCACCTGAAATGAGCAGATTAAAGTGATAATAAAATGATTATAGGACTTTAGAGCCATAATAACTCATGCTGCTGTTACTCTCCATACTTAAGTTCATTAGTACTGTTACTCCAGTGGAAGTCTAAAGGGAGGAACTTCTACTGACACTGGAGGACTATTGTATCTTGGGGATCTCTACTTTAACTCAACTACATGGTGTATGTTCTTCGTCCAGGACTGTTTAATAAAACTTTTCTATCATTTGGTGATTCCTTTGTGGACCTTCTATAAAAGACTGGTGGGTACCACAATTTCGTTAACCCCATGTACCACATGTGATGTGAATGACAAAGTCTCCTTGACTCTTGTACTAGTTTTGTGGGTGTCTCTCTTCCTCCCTCACACTGCAGATCACAAGACTGTGCTGGATACTGGACACAGGCCCTCTAGGACCACAGTTCACCACCCCTGATCTAGTGGCAATCCACTGTGAGATAATGTTGCTTGTTTCTAGAAGCCATGCCTAAAACAAGCTGTATGTATGGGTGGCTCAAACTCCTGTAGGCTGAATATGAGTGTGTATGTAGATACGTTTGTTTTGGAGTCATCATAGTATGTCTCCAAATGTCCATCTCCATCAATGTCTCCAAAGACTGGCTCAGAATGGCAGCAGGTCATCTGCAGTGACGAGTCCCGCTTTTGTCTTGGTGGAGACAACCAACGAAACCGTGTTAGAGACACCGCGTTGAGCACCAAGATGAAGGGTTTGTTGTCAAGCGTCACATGCCGAGAAGGACTGGTGTCACTCCACCCCTACTGCACCATCCACAGGAACTGTGTGAGAATATTCAAGCTGCATGGGATGAATTATCACAGGACTTCATGCCGAGACATCTGACATGTTGTGTTAGCAAACATGGTGGCCCAACGCCATACTGAGAGACACTACTTCTGTATGTGTAGCTCACTAAATATTGTCCATATCAGTGTAAATTGATCATCATTTATTGTTCCTGGTAACCTTTATCTTCCTTCCCAATAGCACTGCAATCCCACACTTCCTTCTGGGTGCAGCTGTTCTATTGATGATCAGTGTAATTTCTTCATGCCATTCTAGTACACATTGGTTTTCGTCTCACTGAGGTGTTTCAGAGACTAGTTGATGAAGCTTAGGGTCTCATGTTGAACAGTTACTGATCACGTGATTGTCAATAAGACAATGATACATCTGGGGAGACAACAGGTGAGGAGCCTGCTGATCTCAGAGTCCGGATCTACTTGTAATCCTGAGAAGTTTTTTATTTGCTTACCTTTACCTCCACCATGGGCGATCGTCTTGGCAAGGCAGGATGCTGATATAAATTTTCATGATTCCAGGGTCCGTATCTTCGGCTACCCTGAAAGCTAGCAGTCCGTTCCAGGTCTTGTTGCAAAGGGTCCCACCCTGTGGATGGAGCTTCGTTTTGGATTTTTGAACAGAAATGTTTAAAGTCACTTTGAGTGGAGCATTACCTTCACCCATCAGTGATTGGTCACCGTCTACCCAGCTTTCACCACATTGCTGTCAGAATGTGAAGTTGTATAACACCAGGTCTCAACAGCCTGTGAGGTGGTGCTTAACATCTGTACAGGCTTTCTTGTGGTGCACTCTAATCTGGTCTTGCTGCTTTTTAGGTTGACCAGTGGTTTACATCTTGTGGTGAACTTTCTGAATACATTCTGTTTATTCTTCTGTGGACTGTTGACTTAAGTGTAATAATGTGTTTTTTCCCAGGGAAAAAGTTCTTTGGTCATCCACCGCAGTTGTTTTCCGTGGTCCTGTGGGCCGTTTAATGTTTCACCAGGGGGTTCTTGGTTTTTGAGAAGTAGCACACCTGAAATCAACTCCAGCCCGTTTGCTTGGTTACCTGTAAGTGAATGTCTGGTCTGATCAGGAATGGTGTCCCGATATACAGCTTTTGATCATTAAATTTGCTGTGTCTGACTGACTCAACAGCCACAATTCCGGACATCTAGCAAGCAGTGATGCCCTCCATGAGTCATCCTGTTAGTGCCAGCACCATTGGAAAAAGGCTGCACCACGCAGGACTACATCAAAGACTGCATTGTCATGCCAGATTGTCATGGACTGTTTCAGAATGGCAGTGGGTCATCTTTAGTAACCAGTCTGACCAACGAATCCGTGTGTGGAGGCACAGTGGTCAGCACCAAGTTTAACAGTTTGTTGTCACACTTCCAGAAGGCATGTGACTCCACCTTCACCCCTACCGCACAATCTGCAGGAACTGTGTGAGAATAGAATATACTGTGGGAGGAAACTTATGTAGACAATGTCAGGTCCTCATATTTATTATTTCATTTTGCATCCGCATGTTTATGGACCTTCATTATCTCCATTTGGTTTCCTATGAGATGGGACATTTAAAAACGTCTATTCTTAACACAGCTAGAAAACTAGGAAGTTCCCTTTGTGTCTTCACGAGGGGCTCGAAGTTCCTGAAATTGTCTGCACTTGAACAGGATCTGGTTCATCATCAAAATCCCAGAATAGACGCACTCGAGTCACGTTACAGTTGCTAAAGAGATGTGTGTGATCTGGGTTTGAGGGCTCCGGTTAAGACAGGCATGAACTTGAATCTCCTTCTGCAGGTCT
>JAMWET010007010.1:97500-185000 GCA_024036415.1 Prochilodus magdalenae
CAGGATCACTGACTTAATCACATTCATGTGGATTGCACTAACTACCTAGGGCTGCTAGCAGAGCTCATCTTTACGGTGTTTTTATTCCTTGTATTTGATTGATTTTAGATATTTATGGCCCGAGCTGAAGCTCTGCCTCTCACAGCCATGCTTCATCCTGATGAAAACAGGCCCTTTTTGCTCTGAGACTGGAAAAAAATGACCAACACTTCCGCAGCCCGTGAAATGAATTTTATAATGGTGCCACTTTTACACGCCCAGCTTAGCTGACTCATGATTGTAATTCCTTCTGTGTCAGAGGTGGTGATCTGCGGCCTAGGCAGAAGAGCAATGCCTGTTGTTTCCCAGGGGAAATGACAGAGAAGGTTCAGTGTTGTTGCTGGGATGCTTAATTCAATAGTCATCATGGCAGCAACAGTCACACAGTCTCCTCTGATGGTAGGCACAAACACTCCCGCACAGCCCAGCCTAGAAGAGCATAAGCAACACATGCACATCTTTCCAACAACAACATATTATTTACATGAACTCTGAATTTTAAAGCCATACAATCTCTGCTGACGGTAAGCATTAACTCTGCATTAATTTAAGCCTGCCCCATCAGTTCCCGTGCACCTCAGCTCTGCAACTCATTCCTGACTCAGCTTGGTCAGTGGTAACAGGGACTGGGGTTCATTCTGATTTTGATTTTGGTCCTTTGATCTTTCTAATGCAGACTGAGAAGGAATGAGGTTGATATCCTGGTAGGTCATTATTCTCTGGCTCTAAATTGGTGGCTTGAACATGTACACCTGTACAAGTCCATTAGAACCGTAGTGGTATATATGGTGGAGGCTGCACCATTCCAGCCATTGGACATAGTTCACATGAACACTGTCTGCATCTCTTAGGATTAAACAGGCTGTTTTTATTATTGTGTTTTATGATCTGTGTTCTGAATGGCTGCCTCATTCAAAGTGCAGTCCGGGCTGAAACTCTCTTCAGGGTTAATGAGTGGAGCTAAACTGTGTGATTGTTTGGATTTTCATTTTTTCCTGTTTTTTCAAGCTTAGACCTAAAAACTGCTCACTTAGTCATGTTTATGACAGGATGTCTCGCCATTCCTATTCCGCGCTGCTGGATTTTGCCATGGCGTTGATCAATATCTTCTTCAATCTTTTTATTTCTCAGTATTCCGGTCTGCACTGCAGGCTTGTGGAGTTCCATGGAACAACCTTCTAAAAATGAGTCTTACCTTTTCGTTCTTGAATGCAGTACTATATCCTGTAGCTCGGTATCTGCAAATCTATGACAAATTATTTCGAGGGCTTTCTGCTTAGTGTAGAAAAACACTATGCCAACTTCACTTCATTTGGGAATGTACATCGATTCCTGTCATCCAGGCCTGCAAAACATTTAAAAAAAAACCCCACTGGAACAAGGGGCAAGTAATAGGACAAACTAATTAAAATAATGATGTGATCTGAAACATGTAATGCTAGCAGAAATTGGAATTATGATATGACACGCAAACAGCAACCGAGAAAGGCCTAATGCTTTTGAAGCAAGGATACCTGCTGTTTTTCCAAGAAATACGATAGAAACTTTTTGAAACAACATTCCTCAAAGAAAGACTGGAAGGGATTTGGATGTTTTACCAAATAGGGAGTACAGAAGCCTGGTTGAGGACTTTGTGGAGTGGTGCACTACCAACCATCTGAAGCTGAACATTACCAAAACCAAGGAGATGTGTATAGACTTCAGAAGGTCCGGGCCCTCTCAGCAGCCAATCTCCATCAAGGGGGTCGATGTAGAGGTGGTCAGGTCCTACAGATACCTTGGTGTTCACCTGGACGAGAGGCTGGACTGGTCAATAAACATTGACACAGTCTACAAGAAGGCACAGAGCAGACTGTGCTTCCTCAGGAGGCTGGGGTCCTTCATGATCTGCCAGAAACTCCTGCTGATGTTCTATCAGTCTGTGGTGGCCAGCGTCCTTTTCTATGCTGTGGTGTGTTGGGGAGGCAGTATCAGCAGGAGGGATGCTGGACGACTCGACAGGCTGGTGAGGAAAGCTGGTTCTGTGCTGGGACTAGAGTCCTTAACATCACTGACAGAGAGGAGAGCCCTCAACAAGCTGCTGAGCATCATGGACAATGTTCACCATCCTCTGCACAGCACGATCATCAGGCAGAGGAGCTCATTCAGTGGCAGACTGCTGTCCCAGTTCTGCTCCACAGACAGACTCAGGAAGTCCTTTGTCCCTCAGGCCATAAGACTGTTCAACTCCTCTCAGTACAGCAAATGAAAAACTCTGACACTCTTTCATTCCGGTCACTCCAATGGACACACCCCCATCTCTGCACACACATCTCATGCCCTATTTCTATTTATATTGTAATATTCTACTCCATTCTGTACTGTTTACACATTTTGCCCTGATAAATTATTTATATTACTGCGTACTTGCACTGTTTTACCACTACCTCCATTTATACTCTATACCTTACCCAGACACTAAGGACTCTATTTTTATACTTTCATACTTTATATTGTATCTCTGCCTCTATCTGTACAACTCTCTTGTGCTTCTGTTGTTACTTCTGTATAGTTTGTATATCTGCTACAGGATGCCTTGAATTTCCCTCTGGGATCAATAAAGTATCTATCTATCTATCTCTATCTATCTATCTCTACACTGCATGACATAAATAAAAGTTTCAAGGAATCTAAAGGAATTTCTGGAGGCAAGGAGGCAAGCCTAATGCTAAGTAACTAAGATCCATCAGATGGCACTGCATCAAGAACTCTCATCAATTTATTAGCCATATCTCCACATGGCCAAGGTATCACTTTGGAAAACCTTTGTCAAGCATGACAGTACAGAGGTACACATTCACAAATGGCATATACTACTTTGCAAAACAGAAGCCTTATGTTAATCATATCCAGAGGTGGCGTTGATTTCTCTGGGACCCAAGGCATCTGGGATGGACCAAAAACAATCCTCAGGTGGATCTATTTAGCCTAATATTTACATTTGCATTTAAGACATTTGGCAGACGCTCTTATCCAGCGCGACATACAACCACGCTTAGTGTTCCGTTGGATAATGTTTCCTAGCTAGTATAGGAAAGTCTAAAACTCACCATGTGCTCAGACGCTGCCCAAACAAGGACCAATGCTGATACCTACAGAGAACAATACCCAGATATACAGTATATAAGCATAAGTGCATTACCTGGCTACCCCAGCCCAGCGCTCATATCTAGAGAGAAGAAATGTTGTGGTGAGTATAAGTGCAAAAACAAAGTACTTCAACACACACATCTATTATTGCTCACAAAGATCTACCGATTGGCAGAGAAAGCACAATCAGGTTGAGTTAAGCTCAGTACCTCCTTCATTAAGAGATAGGGACTCTACCAAAAAAACTCACTCAGAGCATGAGGAAAACACATTAGTGATCAGTGGCCATGCCAGCTCAACCAAAAGGTGGATAAACAATAAGAACTCATGCTGTTCACTCAAATACTGATAATCTACATTGTATTAAAAGCATAGTAGAATCTAAAGGAAGGGATTTTCACTGGTGCTCTCCTACTTCTGTTCTGCACTGTAAATTCCTGTAATACCGGAAGCATTCTTCACGTAGGCAGTATGTTATAACTTGACATTATAATGGAATACTATTTTGATTCACACTTCAGCCATTCACCTTTTTTCTCACTTCCTTTTCTACTACTACTTTGCAGCAGTTCTTCCAGTTTGAACTAGTTTCTTGCAACATCCTCTTTACAGTAAGTGTTGCAACATTTGTGCATTCACTAACATCTGTGCTCGTATTTCACATAGCTTCACGTAGCTAGTAACTGCTGTTGTTCTTGAATTAACTGGTTCTCTGACTGTAAGGTGACCTTTGCCCTTTTCTGACATTGCCCTGTCCTGTCTGTTTCTCTGTATACTTTATTACCTTGTTCTCCAATGGTCAGGACCCCCACAGGACCACCACAGAGCATGTATTATGTATGTTGTGCTGGTGTGAGTGGATCAGACACAGCAGTGCTGCTGAAGTTTTTAAACACTGTGTCCACTCACTGTCCACTCTATTAGACACTCCTACCTTGCTGGTCCACCTTGTAGATGTACAGTCAGAGATGATACCTCATCTGCTGCTGCACAGTGCAGTGTTGGTCATCCTCTAATCCTTCTTCAGTGGTCACAGGGCGCTGCCCACAGGGTGCTACCCACAGGACGCTGCCCACAGCACACTACTCACAGGACACTGTTGACTAGATAGTTTGGGTTGGTGGACGATTCTCAGCCTAGCAGTGAAACTGTGGTGTTCAAAAACTGCAATCTGTGAATATCATGTGGGACAACATAACTGAAGGCCTTTTGTTAAGACATGCCTTTAAGAAATAACAGCCAGGATGTTTCACCATAAAGACGGCTCCAACTGACCTTCTTGGAGCAATGCCTTGTGTCAGAAATCCTTTCACAAATATTGAGTCACTTTCAAGTCATCAGTAATGTAGACTTACAACTTTATTTAAAGGTGTTTAAAAAAAAGTATAGCTGGAATCATTTAGAAATTACAGTCTTGTTTACAGAGTCCCTTCTATGATTCAGGCTCAGATTAAGGAGGTAAAATATGCTTTTGGTAGCTGCACATGGAAACTCTTAATATCCAGGGAGGGCTGCAGGTAAACAGGGTTAATGATTAGGCTAAGAAACAAAACAAACCTTTAGTAGAAACTTTCGGATTGGACTAAAGAAATGAGTACAGTATGAGTATGGAGAAGGAAGGTACGGGTTCATGATCTAGCCCATACTGTTTCATCTGTGAAACATGGTGGAGGTAGTGCAATGGCCTGGGCATGTAGGGTTGCATGTGGAACTGGGTCTCTGGTGTGTATTGTGAAGTGACTGCTGATGGAAACAGCCAGGTGAGTCTATAGTGTACACAGCTTAACTTTCTGTTAGGATTCAATCAAATTCTGCAAAAACTGACTGGTACTGACTCAAAATTGTCCCACAAGATCAAAGAATGCAACAAAATGAAATGTTCTTAAAATGGTTAAGTCAGTCACTATAACCCATCTGATCCATGTTTTACTCACATGAACATGAAGGCAGCTGCAGTAATGGCCTGGCTAAGTGTGGGAACTCTACTTTTGCGGATGTTCATGAGTTCCAGACTTAGGGCTGTTAGTGACTGCATAGGATTTGTACCCAAGCATTAAATAGTCCTTGTATTTAGGACTGTTAGTTTGTCCCATCCACCTTTTAAGCCGTGAGGTATCAACCTTCACATCACAGCTCTTTCCTTGTGAAGAGAAGATGTCTACAGTTACTGAGTTGCATTACAATTCTTAAACTAAGTTTGGTGCCCCTGGGCTCTAATGATAGCTAGCTAATCAGCTAACGTTAGCACCCAGTGACAAATAACATACTCAAGCTGGCTTTTTGTGGGTCCCTTGAGTGGGTTTTATAGGGTGTTACTTGCTATGAAGCCACATCTGTGTGTCTTGTTTTTTTTTCTTTTATCTTTCTGTCAGGCTTTTCAGTCAGAAGAGTTGATGAAGATAGTGGTAGCTAAGGTGGAAATAGCTAGCTAAAGTGGAGTTATGGCTACATGAAAACAGTAAACAACTGAAACATGAAGAGGCCAGTTTATAGCATGTAACACCCTATAAAACCCACAGTCTAGTCAAGGGTCTCCCCAAATGGCCCATTTGACTTTTGTCAGTGGGCGCTAACATTAGCAAGGTTAACAAACTAACTTAAAGTAGAGCCCAGGGCCAACAAACCTTGTTTTTCTTCATTGGTGTAGAAACTGTAACATGTCTTATAAATGGCCATCTCCTGTTCTCTTTCCCATCACAAGGATAGAGCTAGAATGATAACTGAGTAGTTTTATTTGACTCAAACAACAACAAAAAAAATTATAATAGAAATAGAAAATAATAGAGCTTAACCCACAGTGGTGCTGAATTGAGAAGCAAGTGACTCTGAAAAGGTTTACAAGTTTTGCGATTGTCACCTGGAATTGGGGGTCTGCCGGCACATTTACAAGACACATCAATCTGATTACTTATGAGCCTGTTAATATCGAGGGACTAATTAAAAATGTCTGTAATCCTGCCTGGTTCATTTCAAAAACTGTTTCACTGTCCACCTAGATTCGAAGGTAAGATTCTTACAGGTACACCAGTGAACGTGATATCTTTTTTAAAAATGTTTTGAAAACCCTGTTAATCATTACCAATCACCATGTCCTTTGTGCACCATGTAAAAGCTGTACATCATATAAACCCATCAGAACAAACCCTAATAGTCATAATCACACCGTAACTTGAATCCGGGAGGCTGGAGATCCAGAATAAGATACATTCCACACTGGCCTTCTCAATTCTATTAGCATAGCATTACAGTCTATTTAGGACTGAATGACTGCAGTGTGATCAGAAAAGTGTAAGGACTGCCAAGCAAAACTTTTTCTAGGCAGCTGGAATAGAAAATCAGGTAAAGTCAGTGTTAGAAATGTGAAGATGTTGGGAGTTTTGGATCGCAGTGTAAGGAATTTTGCAAGGAGTTTTCCTTGGGGCATTTCTGATGCAGAGCGTAAGAAAGAACCAAGTGAACTCACTTTACTGACCCTGCCTGGAGGCGGTAAGGTATGATAATATAATGGCTTTGAAAGATATCGCAACCTGTCAAATTCATCCTCCAAACAGATAGGGGGCACCATATCATCATCACGCTCTTCCAGTCTAAAAGAAATGTTTTGAGTTCATCATCATACTTCTTCCCGTTCCAAGAGCGTCTCCAGCAGTGGAACGCAGCACCAGTGATTCCTGTTCTGCTTCTGTTTGTATCACTTATTTTGTTTGCTCCTGAATGTGGTTTCTTGCTGAGATTGGACGATATGGGCAGGGGTTATCACTGTGCTTACTGTTTCTTTCACTGGCTGTACTTAAAATGGCACACTACTATACTGCGCACTGCATACTGTATATGCCCCCTGTGTGTAGTATACAGTACAGTAACAAGTTCTGACCTACAGTGTAGTATACTAATACAGTCACATGACCAGTTACCTCACATTTACCTCAGAGCTGTTATTACTGTATCCACTGTTTAGAGTTAGCTGCTGCTAACGCTGCTCAGTTCTACCCTTGGCTATTTTACTTGAAATCATACCCCATTACAAACACTACACCCACCTTTATACTTGGAGTTGGCTGTGTTTTACTCCTCAGTGTCACCCACCGCCATTTTCTCTGTCTGAAGCAGGCTGGAAGCTGGTGAGGCCATGGTGCATGATGGAATGCAGTACACCATGAAGATAGCTCCCCTGTATACTAGAACATCTGACTGGAGTACAACACCATCCAGGTATCTTCAGTACACTATAGATTTACAGTTTGTTCACATACTACATACTACTATTAGGTAGATTTAGTATGTGGGTAGTACGCAGTATGCCATTTCACATACAGCCCTTGACTACCTGTCATTAAATGATCTAAACAGGAGCAACACAATCAGCATGGTTAGAATACGCCGCTGGGGCAGCGACACTATCCACTCATGTTGGATTGATTCCACTCCTGTTATTCCTTTATATTCTGTTCATAATTGTAGTTCATTGTGAACTAACAAACATCTGTGATCTTCTATAAGTGAGATCAGCCATGTAGATTTACATAGCTGTGTGCAAATGTTTGGGTGCTTCAGGGTAAATCGATGTATTTGTTGATTTTTAAATACGTTAAGTTAAAGTGCAAATAAGGTTACACATACTCTACAGAGACGCACTTCTGCACACTTAAATACACAGTTTGCATACAACTGTATAGCACGTTTAATACCACCAGCACAGCAGAGAAATGGAGTACCCACTAGGCCTGTGGGTGGAGTGCCCAGGAGTGTCTCACTGACATCGAACTTAGCTCTCAGTCTACAAGCAAGTTTGATCTGAGATGGTTAACTATAGAGAAACCCTGCTGCTCTTTACAGTGGTGCTGGGAACCAGGGGTCTCCATTTCTAGAACATGCCTCATATAGACCTTTTATATACTATCTAAACCACCAGTGAACCTACAGGTGTTATGCTGATGATGATGAGGTAATGCTGTTTATTACTATTATTTATATTGTTTACATTATTTATGCACATACATTTTCTGCATAGAAGCCTGCTGTAGACCAAAACCATATCTCAAAAGTAATGTAATGCCCTAGGTGTGTGTTACACATTCAAGGGATTGGTCTTGGTGAGGCACGCATGTATGATATGTTTATTATTATAACCATTCATAACCATTTCACATACTAACTTTTTGTAAGGGAGGGAACTTCTGGTTCCATTCAGCACCACTGTGAACACTTGTGACACACTCAATGTCTCTAAAACAGAGCATTTTACACAAGACCACCATGAATGACTTATAATATCTGGCAGACATGGGAACAAGTCACTAAGTTGCAAGTAACAAGTAAGTCTCAAGTCTTAACAATCAAGTCACGAGTCAAGTCCCAAGTCAATACAAGCAAGTCTCGAGTCAAGTCCCAAGTCAATACAAGCAAGTCTCAAGTCAAGTCCCAAGTCAATACAAGCAAGTCTCAAGTCGAGTCCCAAGTCTTAAACTTTGAGTCCTAGTCAAGTCACCAGATGTCATTTCAATATTTCACATAACTGATGCAGCTGATTCATAGTATATTAAACTGACATAATCATAAATGTTTTTAAAGTTTGTATTTAGTATAACAAAAACAACTTGCATCATCTCAAACAGTTCAAACAACAAAGTGCTATTTTACTTAACAGGAACAAGTAGTGCAAATCGTTAATTAAATAATTTGAGGATTAAATAACCTGCAAAGTACTGTGCAGTAAACAAAGTACTTACTGTAATCTCTAATAGATATGTACTAAACGCAGTATGGAAAAATGAATGTGACATTATACCACAGTTTACAGCAACAAAAAGTCAAGGTTTATGGATTAAAAAAAATTAGGAAAGGACAAGAATATCATATGATTCATGATATCATATGAGCTGTTTCAGTATGCTATAAATTTCTGTAAACAGACTAACAAAGTACACTACATCATTGTTTCTCAACCCTGGCCCTGGAGGCCCACTGCCCTGCACTTTTTATTGTTTTCCATTCTCCCAACACATCTGATCCAACTAATCACCTCATAGCCAGCCCACTACTGAGTTAAAATAGGTGTTGAAGCAGAAAAAACACTAAAATGTGCAGGGCAGTGGGCCTCGAAGGCCAAGGTGGAGGAACACCACACTATAACGAAGTAGTAGAACACATTCCACCTACAGGAATTTTTAATGACATCACATTCTAAACCCATAAGCGTTAATGTATGGACCTGTAATATATATATCGCCGCCGTCCAATGAAAAACATGTATCTCCATTTTTTGTCCATTTTGACCTTTATGCATAATTTGAAAACAGCGGCAGTCGTTTACACTGTGAGATCTACATGATGAATAGACCAACAGAAATGGCCCAAAATTGCTTAGAAAAACGTCTGGTTCCATTGACTTATATTAAAATTGAATGAGGTTTTTGGCCTCTCTTGTAAAGTTGCCATTTTGGAGATACTTGTTTTTCCTTGGACAGCGACGAGATATATATATATATATATATATATATATATATATATATATATAACAGCATGTGTGAACTGCTGTGTTTGACACTTTTCTGCTCTATGCTAATTCACCACGTCGTGGCTGAGATGCTGTGGTTCCTAAACACTTTAATTTTCAGTAAAATCTCTCACAGTGAACGGTGTGAGAGAGGGACGAACAGAGGACAACAGCTTTGTTTACATTCGCTGTTGTTTATTATTATGTCGCTACGTTTGCTAGCTTGCTAACTGCTATACGCGAAATATACACAGCACAGACTTACTGTTCTTTGTGCAGCCTCAAATGTCGAGTTTGAAGTGGTTGCACCTCCATCTGTGATCTTGACTCCACATGTCTTGCATACCGCAGTTCGTCTTTTATTTACTACATTATAATCTTTGTAGTTGAACAGGATTATTTTTGGGATCATGTTACTCGTCTTCTCCGCACAAATTCAACACTGGCGCCCCCCTCAAAGCTTCCCGTGATTGGCTGTACGGTTACGGCTTTACTTGTTGCTAGGTTACGGATCATTTGGGCTGAGCGGCTCAGCTCCCTAGCGTTACAGCGCCATTTAATATAAAATGATCCAGTTACGTGATTCAGTTTTACTTATTCATTATGTTAAAGTAGGGTTGTCAAGTCTTTTCGAGTCTTAAAGCTCAAGTCCGATTCCAAGTCCAAGTCAGTAAAGGTAAAGTCTAAGTCAAGTCGCAAGTCTTTAGTAATGTTGTCGAGTCAAGTCACAAGTCATCAGTTTAGTGACTCGAGTCGGACTCGAGTCCAAGTCATGTGACTCGAGTCCACACGTCTGATATCTGGTCAGAAGAAGTCCTCTTTTATGCACGTAGGACAGTCCACTGTAGATGTAGAAGTGATATGCGTGCAAATGATGAAATCCATCAAATCAGTGAAGGAATCTTATCTGTTTTAGTTTGTAAAAGTGCTGTTGATTGATGGTGTTTATATTCAGTGTTTACCCTGCAGTGCACTTAGACTGACTTCTGTTTTCACTTTGGCATGAAAACAAAAAGACAAGGAATGATGAAGTTTGTCTTTAGACATGCAAACCTGACACACGCAGCACATTCTGGCTTTAATTTTGTATTGCTTGACGTCCATATGTTCAAACAACATACCTAATAGCATGCAATACCTCAATGCGCACCAATAACAGCTGTGATTGGATTTGGCATGGACTGGCAAGTTTGGCAAGTTTCTGGATGTAGGCCACATCAATGTTCAGACACTCTTGCATCAAAGAATTGTGAGGTTGGGCCAGATTTGGTCAATGCCTACCCTGGCACAATTCCAAGGTATTTATTGCCCCTACATTTCCATGAAGTGCCATCTGAAGGAGCCTGAAGCTTCTACCATCTCTACCATCTCCTCAGCAGGATCCACCCTCCTGTTACTCACCGAAGCTCTGAGGGTGCACGTCTCCAGCCCTTATACTCCCCTCGTCAGCTGCTTTTGACAGTGTGGACCACCAATCTTTTCAGCATTTCTGGGCATGGGCGTTAACAGCACTGCTTGAGCTGGGTTCTTATCTCATTTACGAGATCGATCCCGCCAGAGAGCCTTGTGGATAGCAACTAATCAGAACTAATTCTGTGTTATTTAATCATACCAAGCTTAGCTGCTTGACAGGAACAGTAGGCCAAACAGGAAGACAAAGAGATATAACATGATAAAACAACCACTGGGTGGCCAGCACGCTGATAAAACAACAGAGATTATAATCTGTGCAGATGTGTCTGTGAATAGATTTGGAAAATCCTTCTGAAGAAAAGCAGGATCAGGCACATAGTGTAGACGGGTCAACCCCAGAAACGGATGAAAGGGTCTCAGGAATTTCCTGGTGAGTAATATTCCACACATACATCATTGGACAGTTTAACAGTCTAGCGACACAAATAAAACCCCATACACATTACTACGCACATTAAACACCAAACACTTAACTATGCACATTAAGCTACACACATTAAACTATACGCTTTAAACTACAAACATTTAACTATGTACATATTTAACTATGTATCTAGACAACCATGGTACCCTAGAGGGTTGCCAAGATGTTGCTAGACGGTTGCTATGGTATTCCAGGTGTTAGATACCTGATTGCTATTGTATCCCAGACAGTTGCTAGGTTATTGCTATGGTATCCTGAGTGGTCACTAAGGTGTTGTTGGATAGTTGCTATGGTATTCCAATGGTTGCTAGAGTGTTGTTAGACAATTGCTATTGTACCGAAAAAGGTTTTGCTAGGTGGTTGCTAAGATTGATAGTCTTTAGGTGGTTGCTGTTGTTTTACCAGTGCTTCCTATGGTGTTCTTAGGTTGTTGCTATATTGTCTCAGGTGGTTGCTAAGTTTTTCCTACATGGTTGCTATGTATGGTTGCTAAGGTGTTGCTAGGCAGTTACTGTGTAACCTCAGATGGTTGCTAAGGTGTTTCAATGCAGTTGCTATAAAATCTCAGATGGTTGCTAATGTACTGTACCAGCGATTGCTGTGGTACATAAGATGGTTGCTAAGCTGTTGCTATTGGGTTGGGTTGTGGTGGTATCCTTTTACAAAGCTGTGATTAATGGGCGTCTATCATTGTTATATTAGCACATACAAGTGAACAAACAAGCACACCATTCCCAATCAGAGCCAATATTTCGGGGCTGGAATGTTAACAGTATCCTGAAAATGGCACGATTTGTAGTCATCAAAGCTTTGTTCCAAACAACATCAACTGGTCTGCACAACCTAAATTTGAACCTGTAAACTTTTTGTCCAGTTTGGGTGACTATTGACTTCTAGTGTTCGTAGGCCACGTTAGCCTATCAGCTTCAGTTCCCAACTACAGATGGACATGTCCCAACAATTTGGACATGCAAATTAGAATATTCACCAAACTATTCCTTTAAGATCCAGGCACTTACTCTTTCTTGCACTCTCATGCACTTTCTAACTCTACACCTCTTTCTTACTCTCTCGGTCTTTCACTCTTTCTTTCTCTCTGTCTCAGTTGGTTTGGCAGTTAGCTGAGCCAAACGGAAGAACAAGCACAGTTTCCTGTGTGAGTAAGTGTGCATCTGTTATATGACAGCACAGTCACAGAAACGGAGAATAGAGAAGGAAATGAGGAACTCTGCTCTCCGGTGCTCAAGGTAAGACCGTCTGCACATTCCTGAATGGAGAGAAAGAAATCTCCATTCATATTTGGAAGCGCTGACATCCTGAGAGTCATCTGCTTTACATTAAGCTGCCAAAGTGACTTCTGCTTGCACAAACTCTGACCATGCAGAGTTCCTGCAGTGCAGAGTTCACTGAGCTCAGCAGCTGAGTAGGATTCCAAACAACAAACGTCTGCACGTTTAGCTTTAGCTTGCGTTCGCTTCGAACAGTTTTAGCTGAGTGAAAAACGTGCTATTTAATGAGTCACTGCAGAGAGCTTCTGTATAGGCCACTATGCAAGCCTGACTTGTACTCTCTATGGGCCTAGTTTAAAGCTGCACTACATCAGTATAAGCATACGTGTACATCAGAATAATATCTGGCTGAAATATGAAGAGCGTGTGCTGCTGCCAGGTGGCCCTGTAAAGCCCAAAATAATCATTCAGAAATCAGATTAGTTTTCCTGTCAGGAGATTTTCGGTTTGTCTTGACATATAAACGTCTCAACTAGACTCAAAATGATAGCCCAGCTTGATGTTCAGGTCTTAAATGATCTCAGCATTAACATTATACCATTGAAGATATGATGACAATAATGGATCATTTACTCACATCCTCAGAGGACACGCCCCTCACTGTTTTGACTGAATTCTTATTGAATTCTCTTTCAATCATCAGATCCTTCCGTTCTGGGAAGGGTTCCAAACCCACATTACACTCATCAAATCTGCCTCACTGCTAGTCAAGAGCTCAAAGCCAGTGTTGAGCAAGCTGAGTTACTAAGTTGAAGAGGGAGTCGTAGTGGCTGGAAGATCGGTGGTGCAATTCCCTGAACCAACAGGACGTGACTGAAGGGCCTATGTGCTCACTGCCTTCCAGTGTATGTGCTCACTGGACTGTGTGTATATGTATACCTGCATGGAAGGGTTAAATTAACAAAACAGAAAATGGACAGTTTGGGCACCCTGCATGGTCAGTAACACCTTTCACAGCATGCAAATCCTTTTGTAGCAGCTGAAAGTCTTTCAGTTCTTGTTTGTGGGATTTTTCCCTCACTGCTGGTAGACCTATATAACTGTACGCTTCCATACACCTTGTCAGAATTGTGCTAGGGAAGGCAGCCACCAACTCTGACTGAACTGTGTGATTCTTGTATACAAGAGTGTCTGAACATTGATGTGGCCTACATCCAAAAAAAACCCATGTCCAGCACAGTGCTATTGGGAAGGTAAATAAAAGTTACCAGGAACAATAAATGATGATAACTTTAGACTGGTCTGGGTAATATTTATTGAGCTACACATACAGAAGTAGTGTCTCTCAGTATGGAGTCAGGCCGCCATGTTGGCTAACCCAACATGCCAGATGTCTCGGCATGGAGCTGTAGACGTGTCTAATGGTGTCCTGTGATAATCCATCCCATGCAGCTTGAATATTCTCACATAGCTCCTGCAGGCAGGTAGGGGTGGAGGTGGAGTGACACCAGGCCTTCTGGACATGTGACAAGAAACTGTGCATCATGGCGCTGAACACAGGGCCTCCACATACAGACTCTTGGTTGTCTCCAAGACAAAAGCGGGACTCGTCACTGAAGATGACCTGCTGTTATTTTGAGTCACTCCATTACAGTCTGATACGACACCATTGCAGTTTTTGGTGACGTTGACATGGTGTTAAGGGCAGTCGTCGTAGCAGTCTGCATGCATGTAGTCCTGTGTGGTGCAGCCGTCTGCCAATGGTGCTAGGACCAACAGGATGACGCATGGAGGACATCCCTGCTCGCTGAATGTCCACAATCATGGCTGTTGGGTCAGTCAGGTACAGTGATTAAACATGTTCAATTCCCTGTCAGATATCTATAAACAGTCTGGACATTGAATGATTCATCTTTAACAGACATTTTGCCTCGTGTTCTTTTTTTATTTTTATTTTTTTCAGATTCTTTCTTTTACTTGCCACAAGTCAGTTTAGGTAGGTGAGATAATGGATGCAGCTTTCCAGAGCACAGGGTAAACTCCTCTGCATGGGTGGGTAAAAAGTAAAAGACTCGAAGTCTGTGATGCAGTCATGTGTATTTCAAGCTCCGTTCTAAATGAGCTCCGGCCCCCTCACCACCCCTACGCATGAAAGGCAAAGATTACATCATAGCCCACAATACGCTGAACTGTGCTCTACACCGTGATGGTAAATCAGCATGACCATAATGAGGACATAGATGCAGTTTGGGCAGGTTGAAAGAATTTTTGGGAATTCCGTTTGGGTGAGTGTTAGTTCTAGCAGTCCTATAGCTCCAGTTTTAAATTTGGACTCCAAGCCTTGACTTATCAACTACACCTGGGCTAAAAGGAAAACTGGATACTTGGAAACTTGGATACTTTCAGTTTTACACTTATTCTGGGAGGTGCACAAAAAAACCCACAGAGGTTCTGGAGTTACAGCCTCTTCTACTGAGAAGCATGGCGGAGGTAGTGTAATGACTCAGGCATGCATGGCTGCTTCTGGATCTGGATCAGTGATCTTCATCTAGTGAGGGTAGCAACAGAGTGTAATTTGGAGAGCACATAAACATCCTGTCGGACCATGTCTAAGGCAATGTCTCCAAACCTCTAATGGGGCATGACGATCATAGATGCAGTAAGACAAAGAGCTACATCATACTGCACACTTAACCAAGGTGTTCAGGCCATCTGGTGAAACAGAAAGAACCCATCTGAGCCTTTATTATCACCTGGTAAAGTGATGTCAAAACGCCACCAGGCGAAGAGGCTGGGCATAAAGGCTTGGCAGGACTTTGCACATGAAGAGTCTGGTGACGTCAACGTATCACAGCCTTGAGTCGTTATTGCCTGTGAGGGGTTATCTTTAGGCAGTCTTCCTTTGGGGTAAATAGGTTTGTCTGAAACTTGTTCCTTGGAAACTTGTGGCACTAAATTTTTTGGGGAGGACACCAGAAAGCTGACTGACCTAACAGCCGTGATTGGGGACATTCAGCAAGCAGTGATGCCCTCCATGAGTCATCCTGTTAGTGAAGCACCATTGGCTAATGCCTACAGCACACAGGACTACAGGCACACAGACGGTTACAACAACTGCCCTTAACACCACGGCAGCGTCACCAAAGACTGCAATGGTGTTGTGCCAGACTGTCATGGAGTGAATCAGAATAGCAGTGGGTCATCTTCAGTGACTTTTGTCCTGGTGTAGACGACCAACAAATCTGTGTGTGTGATACTGACTTGGGATACCATAGCAACTACCTAACAATACCTTAGCAACCATGTGGAATACCACCTGGCAATAAGCATTATCTGTGCAAGCACTCTCCGTTTTCTTCAGAAAAAGGCACTTCTTGTTCTTCTTCTTCTTGGCCAAGAGATTTTTGTTTTTAACATCTGGACACATTCCAGCTCCAGACTGTTCGGTCTGATCAGGAATGACATGCTTGTGTGCAACTTTTTGATCTAATGATTTCCAGAAAAACTTTGTTAAATTCAGAATTTTTTCCCATTAAGAATGAATGGGGTGGAAAAGTACATCCCCATCTACTGTATCTCTGCTCGAACGACAGTTACCATCTCACATACACTATCTCAGGGCAGACCCCAGAGCAGAAATTCAGTGTTGGTCTGACCTACACTTGTCTGTTTGCCTTTTATTCCCTCATTCAAACACTATTGTTTCCTACAGCCAGCAAACTGCATGTACTTCCTTTAGGACAGAACTCTAATCCAAAGACATACTGACTTGCACTCCTCTATGTGGCGTTTATTCAACTCTTGTTTCTCTTATAGGCTCCCATTCATTTTTGCAAAAGACCTTTGCAACCAGCTAGTATCAATCTTAATTTGTGCAACCACTCATTTGCACATTATTTGGTCTCTAGTGGTCCTGTCTGCCAACTCAGGCTACAGTGGTGTAGCTGACTCAACTGTTTGTATTCAAGGGTAACAGCAATCTGTACCAATTAACCCGCATCTGCAGGATGCTGTTCTTCTTGGCTCTATCAGTTGTTTGCTAGAGGCTCTTTGGCTTGGTCTGCTAATCTGATCTTACTGTTTTTGGCTGTATCATAGCATAAAGCCTTCCAAACCGTCATGTCTTCTGCCTTGAAAGCCTCACAGATGGATGAAAATAAAGCCTTTATATGCATAAAGTACGCAGACTGAGAGAAGTTATACAACCCCCAGGCCATCAGCCCAGAACAGCAAATATTTAGCATGTTTAAAGGTCACTGGAGCAGGAAGCTCAAGAATAAACTCGCTGTCGCTGCATATTACTTCTAAGGGTCAGTCCTGTTTTACCCTTGCCTCACATGTCCTGCTTAGTGCTTCTGGAGAGTGTCCTACATACACCGCAGACGTAATTTATCTTTTCTGACCACCTCAGTAAAAATGATGGCCTTGGCAGCGGCCTTGAGCTGCTAGCGGCCAAAGTCTTTCCCGACATAGAGGCGACCGCACTTTGAACGTAGACCGGTGTCAGTGTGAGTCTTCACACATTGTAAGCCTTTGAAGAGGAATTCCACCAATATTCCAAACGTAGATGTTAACAGAGTGATTTAGAGTGTTGCCAATGTTGCTCTCGTGGAGCAGCGGGTCATATTCAGTGTGCGTGATATCAGCTGGGATATCATAGCAACCACACGAGATACCATAGCAGCCACATGGCAAGTAGCATTAGCTCACCAATATTTCAAAACGTCCACTTTTGGACGTCATCAGTTGTTTAGATGTAGAGTGATGGGGGAAATGGGGGAATATTTTGAATGTATAGCTCCACCAGTCAAAGCTCTCACAGTGTCTGAGGCATCAGGAAATGTATTTAGACATTAAACACTTCAGATGCCCGATGTCCATCAATGTAAGAGTAGGGTGATGAGATGCAATCCCTCGCCATTTTGGAGGATTTCTATTGGTCCATTTGTCACAACTAGCATACAGAGTTGTGTAAATACAACTTTCACCCGACCCTGTTTACAGCTGGTCACTTCATGTGACTACTATCTGGTTTGTACTATAAAATTTTTGCCCCATGCATTATAAACTTGGTGGGTGAACGTGTCTCCGGTTAGCAGGGTTAAAATCCTAAAAACTGTGGAGAACATACAGCACAGGTCCTGTAAATCATCTGCAGTGTGCAACCATGTGCGTCCTCTATGATTATCATCCTCACAGCCTTGGATCATGTGCCCAGTGATGTACTGCATGGGGAGGAGTTGTACTGGTAGGACATTGGGTTGTAATAGGAGGCATGTGGACTGTAATGGAAGTAATTTGATGGTTTTTGGTTGTACATGGAGGAGGTGGAGGTGTAATGGGCAGGGATTTAGTTTTACTGGGAGGGGTTTTGGTTGTACTGGGAGAGGTTTTGTTTGTACTGAGAGCGGTTTTGGTTGTACTGGTAGGGATTTGGGTTGTAATGGGACAGGTTTTGGTTGTACTGGGAGGGGTCTGGGTTGTACTGGTGGCTTTAGTTGTGGGATGGATTTGTTTGCACTGCTGTAGCATGTTCCCTGGTATTGCAGTACATTTACATTTTGTGAGCTTATCCAGATATAATCCCAATAGACAGCACTGAATCTATTAGCAAAGTACACCAGGGAAGGACATGGACGGTTGCCCAACATGGCAACTGGAAGGTGGCAGACCCTGCAATTCATTGATGCTTGGCCTTGGAGGTGGGCAAATGAAGTTACAGGGTCAGTAATCTGTGTCACCACCTTTAAATCAAGCAAAATGAAGGAAACACATAAATAGAGCTATTCCTGACAGTTTTATGGGCTAAAGTGAAAACACGCGGAATGTCTTTCTGCCAAACCTGGCCTGTCAGTTTCCAGAGCATGGCATGACTTCAGAAAGTAACTGAGGGACATATTTTAACTGGATTCCTTCTCAGGTCAGCTGTTAGTATGTTATGTTTGGAGTGAAGTCAAGTGATCCAGAGTGCCAGATCATGGGACGAGGGACAGTGTGGTAAGGAACTTGATATGTTTGTTTGGCCTCAGACAGCAAGGCACATGGGGTGATGATGATATCAGATAACAAAGGATTGAGCAATTTCCTTGAGCCTGTCACACACAAGGCTCTGAATTTTTTATTCACATTATTCATGAACGGCCTTAGAGATGTTTGTCTCTCCGCTCAGCACCGCTGTTTCTGAGTACAGTGTGGGGAAACCTCAAAGAACCCTTCTCTACACCCGATTTGGCTGCTTATTGGAAACACCTATTAGGTGCCTTGTACCTAATCACACTGAGCATTTCATCCAAAACACCCACCATGTAGGTGCAGGTTGTAGGTGTGTGATTTTGAGATGTGCCTAGCAATAGACCTCTGAAGTCTTGTGTCATTTTGTTAGTCAGGGTAATCCTCTGGGGCTAACACTGGGTATAAGGTTGTCCTCCGAGGGGAGTGGGTTATACTGGAAGGATGTAGAGGTGTAATGGAAGGGGTTTTGGTTGTACTGGGAGGCATTTGAGTTATACTAAGAAGACATAGGATGTAAGGGGAGGGCTTTGATTGTACTGGCAGGGGGTAGGGTTGTAGTGGGATAGGTTTGATTGTACTAGGAGAGGTTTGGGTTGTACTGGGAGGATAGGGGTGTAATGGGAGGATTTTGGTTGTGCTGGGAGTGGTTTTGGTTGTACTGTGAGGGGACTGCGTTGTACTGCAAAGAGTTTTGCTTGTACTGGGAGGTGCTTGGACTGTACTGGCAGGGGTTTTGGTGGTACTGGTAAGGGTTTGGGCTGTACTGGGAGGTTTATGGGTTGTACTGCAAAGAGTTTTGGTTGTATGAGGGGGCTGTTGGGTTGTACTGCAAGGAGTTTGTGTTGTACTGGGAGTGGTTTTGGTTCACCCTCAGCAGGGCTCTCCTCACATCAGCTGCATTAAAAGACAGCATCTGGTCACTGGTGGGGTGGAGGTAGGCAACATCCTCACTACTGCCTCAGTATGTGAAAATATGGGTAATATTGATCTCCTATAAATACAAACAACAGCAAACTCTGGACTACTGCCGCAATGTTTATGCCGTTAACCGTGCAGTTCCGAGTCTTTTGGAGGAAAAATGAATGTAGGACAATATGTCTTTGCAATGTTTATTTTTTTAATTACAGTGACTTAATAGTGTTGAATAATCTGACTCAGCCCCAGAAATGCTAATTATGACCTGCATCTTTGTTCCAAAACAGACGTCTGGCAGACAAAGTGCACCAATATAGTAGGTGTTTCTGATAAACTGGCAGCTCCTTGCAGACCACAGAGAGGTGATTGTGGACGACTGGGCTTGTTTCAGGCTTGTTGTTAAAAGTCAAAGCCATTTATGGTGAAAAACGATAACCATGAGTAACTCTGCTGGAGAAGAGGATAAGCACGAACAAAAGGGGGTTGATGAATGAGCTTTTTGGTGGTTGGCGGGGGGGTGGGTGTGTGGGGTGCTTATAGGTCAGGGATGAAAAAGAGAAGAAATGAGCTGACACAGCAGTAACTCACAACAGTGAGGCCACCAAAGGATCACAGGAAACAGACCTTTGTGTTGTCCAGACACCGTAGTTTGATGCATATAACGAAAGGTCATTTATTCACAGGGTCCGTACTGTTTCAGCCAGTCTGCAGTGTCAAAGCAGACCTGACTTTTCTTTTAGGATTGGGCTTTTAACCCAAATCTGCAAGATGTCCTTTTTTTTGGGCACTCATCCTAGAGCATAGGCACCCAAACGTTTTGTTGTCCAGAAGCCAAAATGTCATTTAACAAGCCCATATAATGGAAACCCAACGTTCCCTTACTTTATGGACATGGAAGAGTTAAATGTAGCATATACTGAGCCTGTGATGGACTGGCCTCCTTTACAGGGTGTTTCCAAGGAGCAATGGGATTGGCTCCAGCACAAGCCCCCTCACCAACCCAGGAAAATAAGCACTTCAGAGGATGGATGAATGAATGAATATCCATATATGCTGTAAAGTCGCCTGTTTTCAGTTCATTGTTCCTACGATGTCATAAAAACCAACTTGTTTACATACAGCAGTCAGCTGGCGCCGCCCATTGACACAGACGATTTAAGGAACTCAATGAGGCAAAATAAGGCAGTCTATCAGAACAGAGCTGATTTGCATCAATCGTAAGGATGCAGTATCACAGTAACTTCAGATCATCGGATCTAAGAACAGGTGTTTCTGTCCAGCCTTCCGCCGTGAGAAGATTCTATGGCGACACTATGGAGGTCTAAAAGGATGTGTAGCTGTTAAAGAAGCTCCTCACTGAAGAACCTCATTACCATTGAATGTCTGATGTTCTATGGATGGTGACAAGAAGCGGAAAACCAGATAAACCAACTTCTAAGACTGAACTTTGGAGGAAATGAAAGTGAGTCTCCTGAAATAAATAGAAGGCACTGTTCCTGACTGGCTTAAACGGATCTCTGCATGAAGGATTTGGTTCTTCAGATTGACAGAGAATGTGTTATGTATAGTTCTATGTAGCACCAAAATGGGTTCTTCTATTGTTGCAAGACTGACATCATAACAATAGTATACTTTCAGATGCTATATTGAACCTTTTTCAAAAAGGTTCTATATAGAACTATTTAGTTTACTAAAGAATCCTTGAAGAACCATCTTTTGGAAGACTTCACATACTAAACACTGAACATCTTATATTAGGTGTAGTTGTTGAGGCTTCTAGGTACTTTTCTGATATATATGTTTCTGCTTCCACTGAAAACTTGTTCTCATTGGCTGTTTTGACAGGAATGAAGGATGATATATGACTGTACATATGAATGAAGCCATGTTAGTTTTATATCACTGTGTTCACCTATCCAAGCAATCATATCTACTGGATGCATTAAAGGTCAATTAAAACTTCACATTTAGAACAATGCCTTTCCATGAGAACATTAAATCCAGAGTCACATGGCATTTTAAAGCAAAGGATGTCAACAAGCTGCCACAAGAATGTGTGAGTCATGTGGTGTTGTCTAGGCTCCACTGTATGGTATGTCTGAAGAAAAGTCATCTATTCCAGACTTTGGAACAGGGATTTTTTATTCTCTCACTTATAACCTTTTCAGGTGGAGGAATTCACCCTCTACTCCTGACAACTCCTGTTAGACAACTTACATACCTACGCTGACTCGGATTAGCTAAAAAAGTATAGGTTTTAAAAAAGCCTTCAGATTGTATAAAGCAAGGCGTATGTGGAAAAGACTGGAAGGAATTTAGGAGGACATATGTTAAATGCTCCACCTTAATGGGGCCCTTTTATGCTCATTGTCAGTGTTGATAATTGTGTGTTTGGGTTCTACTAGAATAGATGTACATGCTTCAGTTTACTCAAAACACTATATTTACCTTAAACTGTGCATCTGAATTAACCCTCTGTCTGAAACACTATGTTAGACTGCCTGTGTCTTTAAGCGCTACCCCTAAAGGGCTCACTCTGTTCTGAATGGTCAACTGCCAGAGGAGCATCCCCCGCCCCACACTACTGTGGCTGTTCTTACAATGGTGTCGCTTCTACCATATCACTCAGACCCAGTGTCCGATCCTGTAAGTCCGGTATAACAAGCTGGTACATCCACCTTTGCAGGCTAGACTGGACGACACACTTCAGAGTGGTCCGTTTTTATCATTGTAGCTCTCTGTATGTTGTGTGAGGGCATGCCAAACTTGCTTGTAGGCGGGCAATAAAGATTGTGTTATGGGATGACATCACCTTGTAACAGAGAAAAGACTGCATTGGTGTCATGCCAGACTGTCATGAAGTGACTCGGAATGGCAGGGCGTCATCTTCAGTCCTGCTTTTGGAGACAACCAATGAATCCATGTGTGGAGGGACCATGGTCAGCACCAAGATGAAGGGTTTGTTGTCACACGTCTAGAAGGCCTGAAGTCACACCACCTCCACTCCTACTGCACATCCTGCAGGAACTGTGTGAGAATATTCAAGCTGCATTGGATGGATTATCACAGGACACCATTAGGAACCTCTACAACTCCATTCCGAAACAAACATGATACTGAAAGACACTACTTCTGTATGTAGCTTAATAAATATTGTCCATATCAGTCTAAATGTATTATCAATTATTGGTCCTGGTAACCTTTAGTTTCCTTCTGGGTGCAGCTGTTATTTTAATGATGAGTGTACTTTTGAAAAAAGGAGGTGGAATTTCCCATTAAGGCTCCCAGCCCTGGTCCCTGAGTACCACCTGCCCTGCACATGTTTATATCTTCCTGTTCTACAGAACCCACTCCTGCTCAGGAAGGGCTTGCTAATTAGCTGCATAGCTGGATTAGACGTGTTGGGACCTGGGCTGGGAAGCACTGGTTTAAGGGATAAAAAGGGGGAAGCACTGGTTTAAGGGATAAAAAGGGGGAAGCACTGGTTTAAGGGATAAAAAGGGGGAAGCACTGGTTTAAGGGATAAAAGGAGGAAGGAATGTGGTCATGTAAAAATGAATTATGTTATAAATACATAAAACAAGGCAGGCATAATATGTAGACCCAAAAACATCCGTCAAGCCTAGAGCTGGACCATAGAAGGGATATTTCCAGCCTCATTCCAGAATGATTTAGCTCTATTGCCAAGAAGTAGTATAGTTCCATATTAACATCGCATATTGTTTTAAAGCAGCGTCCCAGACTCTCCAAGTGTCCGTGACAACACGGCAATGCCTCCTTCACTTCTAGCAAACACTGCTAACGGTGTTGGGCTTATCAAGCCTAAAACGTTATAAAAGACTGTTGCAAACAGCCCTTTGGCCTTCATGCACTCAGCGTACCTTCATCTCTTATCTGTTTATATATGTGTACTGTGTCCTTCTACCAGCCAAGCTTTGCTAGACTGTACTAGACGAGTCAGAAATGGTCCCAATGGACCTAACAAACATTCTAGATGATCTTAACACTAGGATGCTTTTGGGAAACTGGAATCTGTGCATTCCATGTAAGTGATTGTTAACACCTCCTGTCCTACCTTCCAGCAACCTCCTGTCCTACCTACCAGCAACCGCAAACCAGATTTAAAGAACAGTGCAGAGCTACAGGCAGGCACTAATACAGGCTAATTATAGGAGACATATTTAGCTCACTCCCAGTGTTGATAACTGTGTGTTTGTCCTCTAGTAGAATATATTTACATGTGATACTTTTCTCATACTGTATGTCTGTATTTACCCTCTGTCTCTGCCTCTTAATGAACCCAGTGTGCTTGAATTGGTCAGCTCACCCACTCTGTCCTGCTTGGTCATTTCCTACAGCAGATACAAGTTCTGGCCCCACAACGCTGTGGCTGTTCTTACAGTGGTGTTGGTTCTGCTGTATCACTTTGATCCAGAGTCCGATCTTGAACGTCAGGTAGAGCAAGCTACATAGCAGCAGGATGTTTCATAGTGGTCAGTTTCTACTGTTTCAGCCCGCTGTGTGTTGTGTGAGGACGTGCCAGGCTTGTTGGTGGGCGGGCATTAAGGATTGTATTAGATGATGTCATCTTGTAACAGAGAAGAGGGCTGAAAAGAGCTTTCAGGCAGCTGAATAAAGTGGTCTTCTGGTGTGTACTTTGGACTTTCAAACTTTGCAGAATGTTTACATGCACAAAAAGTATAACACTAAGGAAAACAGAAAAAACAGAAAAGCATAATAGGACCGTTTTAAACCCAGGACTACAATTTCTGTGCATTAACAGGGTATACAAATGCTTATGATGGTACCATGTCAAACACTGTTAAAGCTTCAATACATACCGTTTACTCAAAACAGCTCTAAACAGTGAATACAGTAATAACAGCTCTGAGGTAAATGTGAGGTAACTGGTCATGTGACTGTATTAGTATACTACAGTGTAGATCAGAACTTGTTACTGTACTGTATACCACACACAGGGGGTGTATACAGTAAGCAGTACATACTACTGTGTGCAGTATAGTGGTGTACCTTTTTAAATACAGCCATTGTTTTTGTGATGCCAAACTGTAGATCCTTCTTCTCTGCCTACCGTAGTTCAGCTCCACCGAAGTTAGTGCCCCGACTGCTTTTCAGTGAGGCAAAATACAGTGCAGCCAATGAGAATAGAACTAATTTACAGACATCAGGCTTCAAAGCAACACCATAGAACAATTCTACCTTCTAGCTTCAAAATCATTCTGATGAAACTCTGACTTATAACAGGGAGAATGTTGGAAAAGTCATTGGACATTGACTCCAATCCTGAAATACCTGCTCTAGTGCTGTGTAACTTTGAAGGAGTTTTTACATTGTTGGAGGAAGTGAGGATAAGAAAAAGAGGAAGTCACTATGCAAGAAATTGGAGAATAGTAAATCCCGGACTGATTTCGCTCATGGTGAGAGCTAAAGGAGATAAAAGGATGGGAGATAAGGAAAACACAAGGAAAATCCGATAGCTGAGTTTTCATCCCTGTCCATGTTATTTATCAAGAATTGTGATGTAGCTTTTCCGGAGGTCATCTAACCTCAGTCTGTTCATCTCATGCCAAAAGTTTTTGTTAATTTTGCCAGGTAAGGAAATATTACTCTACTCTGCCGGTGTTATGCCAGATTCAGATTTCCCAGCAGAAACCAACTTTCCTTCTCATGCACACAAGCATATGGGTGCTACAAATTACACTTACAGTTTCCGTCAGTTACACATAGAATAACCCGAAACCTGCACCTTCACCTCATTAACAAACATATGTGTAAGCTGACAGGCCTATAACTGCTTTGACTGATGCCACTGCTTGCTTTTAACTACCAAGGAGCTTTTGGCTGTTCCGCACTGTGAGCGCTTGGCCTGCATCCTGCTGACTCATCTGATGACCCAACTATTTAATTACAGAGTAATCAAACATTTATTCCTCTTGACCTGAGGAGGATGGGTTGCCCTTTTGAGTCTTGGTTCCTCTCCAGGTTTCTTCCTTTCGAACTGACGGAGTTTTTCGTTGCCTCTGCCGCCTCTGGCTTGCTCACTGGGTGCTTGGACACCAGATTCTTTGTAAAGCTGCTTTGTGACAACATCTGGTGCAAAAGGCGCTGTATAAATGGAATTTACCTTCAAACATAAAACATGATTTGTATTTACGCTACTGGTGTAAAAGTTTAGTGGCCTACCTGGCATATCCCCTGCACTTTGCCATTAAGAGTCCTTGTCAAGAATCCCGTAGCGCTACCGTAAGTCGCTCTGGATAAGAGGATCTGCCTAATCCTGTAAATGTAATAAATGTTATGTAATTGAATTACACCTCACAACTGTAGGAGGACCCCAGGAGCAACAATGCCATGTCACTTTAAAAAGCTGCTTTAAGACTATTTTGTTAATCTCTGAGAGATAGAGAGAAGCTGCAAAATGGTCATGCTGAAATGAATAACAACTGCTACATGAACCTACCTCAAGGACATGTGGATATGATATGCAGGGGTCCAATCTTATCTTTAAACAGGCCTGTGTGGCTCCAGTTTGGGATTCCAGCAAACCACAACCTCACATGAGCGGATTAAACCAGTAGAATCAGGAGCTCCAGCTGGGTTTGGAATGAGGACTCGCAGTTGCACCTGGGTAGATAAGACTGGACCGTGGATGGTGGACTCTGGGGTAGGAAATGAGAACCACATTAAAGCAAACCCTAATACAGGCAAAATTAAACCGTTCTAGGTTTAATTAGTCTGGCTTTAATGTGGTTCTGCAGATTGTTCCTCTTTGTACTTCACAGAGTTTGCTAAGTTTCTGCCCATACCAAACCAATGGGGCTGTTAAGTCTGAAGTAAACAACCATTTTCAGGGCCACACAAGCCCGCAGACTCCCAAACACAACAGGATCTGTAAACATTTCACAGTCGTTAGCTAGTAAACCTAATCTAGTTGCCCCTTTGTGGATCCCCTTGATATAGTCTGTGGGTTTTACAGGGTGCCTCGTGCAATGAACACACATCTTCAAGTTCCGGGATGTTTTTATGTGCTGCTCGGCTAAAATAAAGATAGTTAGCTAGTTAGCTCTGCCATATACCAGATAGAAGCTCTGTTTTGTACACTCTGAATAACTGCACTGTTACTAATATGTAAATATACTTTAAAATGCGTTTTTTTTTTTTGTTGTTGCAAGAATTAGGTCTATATGTGCTTCTAAAGTTCCTCAAAGTGAGTGGAGGGGAGAAATACACAATATGCATAAGTGGTTGATATTGGGAGATGGCCGATGTTGGGGTACACAGCTATAGCTAGCGGTCTTAGCTCGTGTGACTGACAAACATGACAGCCAAAACACATGACACACACATACCAAGATACACCTGATTAAACCCATAGGCTATAATCGAGTAGGTGTGGGCAGATCGATATGGTAATATCAATATTCCAATCCTGGTGTTTACTGTCTAGAATACATTTTGGAAAAATATTGAGATCATATATTTTATTTATTTACCATTAGCATAGGATCTACTTTTCCCTCTGCCTCTGTAGCTATTCAAAATGTTAAATAACTATTTACATGTTTATTTGTACATTTATGTGTATATTTATACATATTTAGTTACTGATTTTTTAGGTGGCATAAAATACAAGTTTAAATGAATATATAATCTGAATTATGTGTTTTTGTTTAATAGACACAATAATAATAATGAGAATAAAATGTCAGTTTTTCTTATTAAATGTATTGCTTGTCATTGTTGAAAGTCACATACTTTTAAGTATCGATATCGGAATATTAGTCTTGGTATTACTTGGTATCCGATCGAAAGGAAGATCAGTGGTATCGCCAATACCTAATATGAAGGGTATTGAAGGACAAAAAAAACCCAAAAAACAAACAACAGCTTTTGCCAGTGGGTGCTATTATTAGGCAGATTCACTAGCTAGCTAACATTAAAGTCCATTGGCACTGAACTTTGTTAGTCTTACTTGGATTAATTGGACCTTATCAACTGCAGACATCCCTTCTACTCTTTCCCATCACAAGAAAAGTGCTAGACTGATAACCGAGTAGTTTTTTGGCTCCAGATTTATTCAAACAATGAGAACATCAGCTAGCAGAGTAGAGGATAGGACTCAGACGTAAAATTCAATATGTCACGGCTAAACAAGCGGACAGCTTTTACAGGGCTGCACAAAAGCTTATGGTGATGCAAATGAAGTAAACATACACCTTAATGTCATACCGTGGGGCCTGAGGAGCAACAGAGCGACTAAAGTTACACTGAGGAATGACAAGAAAGACCAGTTGCTTTGACTTGCCAGTATATACAGCAGATACACAGCTCCTGTGTACCCCTCGGTTAATGAAAGAAAAACCCACAATGGTAACAGAAATAACTTAAATCTGACAAAATTAATAATAAATAAAAATTCTATGAAAATGAACAAATGAAAGTCAGATATTGCTTTTTAACCATGCTTCAGCAGAATTATTTAAAAAAATAAACTTCTGAAACAGGCCTGGACAGAAATGATGGTACCCCTGAAAAATGTGACCAAAGGGACATGTTAAATCAAGGTGTGTTCACTAATTAGCATCACAGGTGTCTACAATCTTGTAATCAGTCAGTGGGCCTATATATAGGGCTACAGGTAGTCACTGTGCTGTTTGGTGACAAGGTGTGTACCACACTCAACATGGACCAGAGGAAGCAAAGGAAAGAGTTGTCTCAGGACATTAGAAAGAAAACTATAGACAAGCATGTTAAAGGTAAAGGTTATAAAGCAGCTTGATGTTCCTGTGACTACAGCTGCATATATTATCCAGAAATTTAAGATCCATGGGACTATAGCCAACCTCACTGGACGTGGACACAGGAGGAAAATTGATGACAAATCAAAGAGACGGATAATACGAATGGTAACAAAAGAGCCAAGAAAAACTTCTAAAGAGATTAAAGGTGAACTTCAAGCGCAAGGAACATCAGTGTCAGATCGCACCATCTGTCGATGTTTGAGCTAAAGTGGACTTAATGGGAGACGACCAAGGAGGACACCATTGTTGAAAACAAAACATAAAACAGCCAGACTGGAATGTTGAGAAGCCACAAAACTTCTGGGAGAATGTCCTATGGAGAGATGAGACATTAGTTTCTGCTGAACAGCGTATTAGTCATATCTGTTTAACTCTGTACATTTTCTTCCTGTAAATATTGTAAACAAACAATGTATACCATTCATAACAGTAGTTCGCCCACAGCTGTCTAACAATAACAAAACAAGCATGTAGCCAGGCTTGCATGCCTAATTCACTCAAAGTGCCTTTAATCTTCCTGTCGCCGCTATTAATCTGAAAAGTATAAGACATTAGTTTGAAATTAGAATAATGCCGTGTTTGTGCCTGTTATTTTTCTTCACTCAATAAACCCCACAAATCTGCTCATTTGCTTTATTCGGAAGTTCTCTTATGCAATATTTCTGCATAATTCAGTGGTTGAGATCTAAACAGCCATTATTTACAGTGGTAGTGATGGGAACTAGAGGTCACCATGTCTACAACACACATATACACTTTTCATATTCATCATTAATCACTATCATCTTAAATGGTTACCACTTTAGTCAAGTTTCCTGTAGGATACCTTTAGAGGTCATTGAGAAACCATCAAAAAGGGATGTGTAATCAATAAAGGGTCACTTATAGGGATGGGCAGTACCACTGATTTTCTTTTCTGATCCCATCTATAATCGCTTGTTGAACCTTTAGAATCTATTTATATTAAATAATATTTATATTATGACTAGTTTTTTTTTTCAACGCGGAAGTACTTCAGAATTTAAAAATAAATTAAGAAATAACGGTTCTGAATAACCGACAAGCGGCATTAGCAAAGGAGCTAGCTGTCGTACGTAGTAGCGCGGCTAGCAAGCTAACTGCTCTAATTTCGTCAGGTACAACTGGATAAGGCTTATTGTTCGATTTATTTTTTGTTCCTCCTTAATTGGTGCACCAGTCACAGCAGAGTTTGAGTAAGCTAGTTAGCTAACTGCTCTGTTTTCTTTAGTCAAACAGAATCAACTCTTCTACAAACGGCCCGTTTTTACGCATGGGCTGCAGCTAGCATGACTTCCTGTTCGCCGGCTTCTTCGAAATTTCCCTTTCCATCTGTACCTGCTTCGCCATTTAAGGTGGAACGAGAAAATTCAAAATGTAACTCTTGCTTTATTTTAATGGGTCGAAAAACATGGAATGCGCCAGAATGTAACTGCGGCGCTCTTTAAGGTTGATTGGAAAAGATTTGATACGCCAGAAAGGAACTACTGCGCTATTTAAGGTGGAACGGGGAGATTCCTCCGTCGCATAAACGTCACTGTTACGTCATTTAAAGTTAAACGGGGAAACTGAATGTCTTTCCAGTGCGGTCAGAGCTGAACTAGCCCTTTAACTTTCTGAGTCTGAATGAATGAACGGACTGGGTGGCCACTCCCCCTTCTATAAACAGCTGGTGCTCCGCTCAGTTGCTTCATTCTCGTTCTAGGGTAGAGACAGCTCGTCGCTCAGAGGTCTGTTGTGGAGCAGAGGAACGCAAATCAGCTCTAAAGCTTTCCTGATCCGACGATCCAGGTTAATCGACCACAGAGACCTCGAGCGGGACTCCATTCAGGTGGACTCTAGCGAGGCTTCATCATGTCCAATGAAAAGTTAGTCTACGTTATAACAGGAGGCTGTGGCTTCCTCGGGAGGCACCTGCTGCAGGTCCTGCTGGAAAAGGAGAACAACATCAAAGAGATCAGACTGTTTGACAAGCTTGGAGACCTCAGCCTGCAGAGTCTGAGCACAGGTGAGTAAGAACTGGTCACTTGTTTGCTTTGTGTTAAGCTGCCTTGTATGTATATACATACATCTATTAGAGTGCATTCTCAGCCCTGCCTTTCTGATACGCTACCTAGATCCAGTGGATCACCTAGTAGGTTCTTGTGAGATCTGAAATAAATCTAAGGTGGGACTGCTAAGTTCTATGTTGACTGGCGTAGGCTACTAGGGAGGCAGATGATGCCCATCTTGGGTTAAATGCTGGGTTTTAAAAAGACTACAGGACTTGCTGGTATGTGTAATTGAACGTTGGTTTGGAGTACTTCGCTCTAAAGAAACCTACAGAGTCAGGATTGTTCATAGTAGTGGTGAATGGAACCAGACGTCCACCTCAAAAAACTTCTCCCACAGTAAGTCAATACATGAAATGGGGATGAATATGATGGATACGTTCATTTAAGAAAGAGTCTTGAGTTAAAATATTGAGCCACGTGTTTCAGTTAAGGCTTTTAGGGTGTGTGTGCCTTTCGGTGATGTGTTGTGATCAAAGAGTAACGGTGCATGTTGTAGGCATGCAGGTCTTTCGCTATGTTGCCATTATTAGCTTTGCATATAAAAGCTCACATGTAGGTCCAATGTTGGTTTTGGCTTGTACGCATGGCATCCTCTGCACTATCACCAGAAATCTGAGTTGGCACGTTTCCCTACAATGCACTATTTCACGTCCAACCATGCGGAATGACTTTTTGTTTTTCACGTTTAAGCCAGGACCTATACAGAAACGAATTTTGAGTCATTCAGAATAGCCTGGCAGCCAAAGGACGCATGTTACTTTTAACCGTTTACTGTTTTGTGAATCTTAATGAATGTTAATGATGTGACATGCTTCATAAGATGTATAACAGGGAAACCATATTTGTCACAACAGCAAACTGATGGTAATTACTTTGTGTGACAAAAGCCTGGAAAAAGTCTCCATTCGGGCTTCTATAAAGCACAGTGGTAGGAAAATCGAAGTCACGGGTATAAATGGTGTGGTCAGTGAGGTCTTGTTCTCAGACATGTACAGCGTCATCTTGGAAGCAATCCTACTGCTATAATCAGTGCTGTAAATAAAGACATGCTATTATTTCCTAATTAATTAAATCTGTAAGTAATTAGTTACATGAATTACTTAATACATAATGTACCATGGCACAAATGTCCACCAGGTCTAACCCTGTCTGCTTTTCAGCCTGTGTATGTCAGGCATATAGGCATGTTGGACTAGTTTTGTGCATTGGCGGGTGTTGTTTTTCTCAGAGTTAAAAAGGTATTAAACGTTGAGTTTTAAACATGAACCTGTAAACCCGAAGTTGCTAACAGATCGAACTTTGGCCTCTTCATACCAGCAGTGACACAGCCTGATTGGTAAACGAGTCAGAACGAGCTTTGTTGTGTTAAAGCTTTGAAAAGTGGGCAGCACTCTGGAGGACCTGTTCCAGCTTCAGTGTTGTAAGGAAATCCAGCCAGGTGCAGCAGGCTTGTGCAAGTGCCGTATATATTTCAAAATCGTGTTACTTGCATACGAAGCTCTTACCAACCTTACTTCTTAATTTCTGTCTGACTCTTACCTGTAAATCACACACTTCAGCTACTCACCATCACTTCATCAAGCTTCCCTAGCTGTCAAGTGTTCACTAGGTTTGTTTCTTGTCTCTGGATTCTGTACCTTTGCAAGATGTAATGTAAATGTCTCTCAAAATCTTCCCATATCTCTACCCTGTCTGTATAGTGTCTGAGTTGTGTTTAATTACTGTAAGTGTCTTTGTGTTCTTGAAAAGCCATTGATATTGTTATGACAACAGTATTATTATTATTATTATTATTATTATTTATTTATTTATTTATACATTTTTTTATTATGTGTTTCACAAACTGCAGTACATCCAAATCTGGACTGTTTGCGAGGTGCACTGGGAGTCACTCGTCTAAATATTTACTTACACAGTCATGCTTGACTGATGTTTTTAGTACCGTAGTCCAGAGCATCACAGTCCTGGTCCAGTGTCACGCTTTTAATACACGTGGGGCATGCCTTCCAAAGAATGTTTAGCTTGGACAGGGCTGGCGATTTAGTTTCAGCTTCACAAAACCCCTAAAAATAAATAATTATAAATACATAAATTACTGAGGTACAGAAGCTCAAGTGTTTGCGCTATCAGTTACATAAGGAGGAAGCCAAAAAAACAGGACTAGTTTGGAAAAGTTGGTTTTGCCTTAAGCAAGCTCTAAAAATGAAAAGCTACTGGGTTTTTTATCAAATTGTACAGTTTTTCCATCACCTTCATGTTTCTATTAGGATTATGTTGACAGGTAAGTGATGAACTAATTGGGACGTATATGTGACATGTAAACATCTTATAAGCATGGTATGGTTTTGTTTAATAGCTTGCATTTAAATACGGGGGCCATTAAAACATAGTTGGGCTTTTAAATGTGAAATGTTGGACAAAATGAACTAGAAAACAAAATAACTTGATACATTTAATATACAAGTACAAATATATAATATAGTTAACATCCTGTGCACGTGGGGAAAACAATAAAGCCGTGTTCCCGGTCCCATGGCTTGTGCCCTCATTCTAGCACATTGTTGTAGATCTAGCCATACGGAACTGCGTCACACTTAAGTGGGCACTCGAAACACTAGAAAAAAGGAGAACACAATGAGCAATGGATGCTTCAGTGAGCTAATCATCCACGCATGCAAACTTTGTACAGCAGGATGTGCTTTGAGATGTCTAATTGTGACATATATACAGTGTGTGAGGAATGGCTTTGTCTGGCTCTAAGTCCAACTTTAGAAACAGTCTATTTCCTCTCTTGTTTGTTGTGGTAGCTGTATGGCTTATTGCTCACAAATGATCAGGCTAGCAGTTTGTAGTCATGAACCTGTATCAGGCTGCCTCCCTAAAACTCTGGTTTAAAACCAGATCTGAACAGAAGCATTCAGAGCATTTTAGATTCTGGTTTTTAGGGCTTTTCGACAGCTTTGTCTGCCATTGATTTGGGGGGGTCTGGTTGCAATGATGAAGTTCCTCGCTGAAGTTGGCACTGATGCGCATTTAAACTCTTGCCCTTCCAAGGATTTATGTAACAAGCTTCACTTGAGCTAATCAAGTGGAATGTCTCTTAAATGGGAACGTCAAGGCTTTTATAACTTTGCAGAGCATCTCCTTGCACAAAAAGGTACACACAGTAACGGAAATTGAAAAACTGGAAAAGCATAATAGGTCATCTTTAAGATGACTGAATACACTGTACAACTACGGTGGCTGCGTGTTTAGCTTTAGGTCGGACAGTCCTTTTTTTTTTTCCCCAACTCCCGACTCTCCTTCTGGCACAGTACCCGGACGGACACCTATTATTCCTCTGTTTAAAATGTTCACTCGCAAACAATATTACATGTGCCATTGGCTCACGTCTGTGTCAAGACCTGCCTTGCGTTTCATTGGTTTTACAAAGTCATGTGAAATCGCGACTTGCCAGTCAATTACTAGTCAATTACTAAGCTCCCTTCTGACTAATATAGGTTACATTTTGCTTTAAATTTTTTTCTAGTATCGGGACAGACCCTCCCCCTTTATGCTGTCCTCCTTTTGGAGGTTATGAAAGGGAAAAGCTTATGTACAGCCCATTTAGTAGTGAACTATGAGGGCGATTGGAATACAGCCTAAGTCTATGTCTGTATACAGCTAGCATGGTGCAGGTGTGTTTTGGATGCATTTAGCAAAAGGCCGTTGGCAAAAGAGCAAATGTCATAACAGCACTATCATATTTATTCAAATCCATTTAGATAAAAAGGATCTACTGCATGTAGCATGTATGCTTGATTAGCTTCAGTGGCTTACTTCAGGTTTTAACTATCTATGCAAACTAGCATAGCTACATATGGAGTAGATTTCTTTGAAGTACTGTCTATAACAGTGACATAACAGCAGTATGTCTTACCTGGAATATGAACTGACCAGCACATGCTAGACATTAACCAGCACATGCTAGACAAACGTGTCCGTCAAACGAGTTCAGCAGATTTTGCACAGACTTTATTAGAGATGATTTACACTTCTGTCCATTCATAGTTCCTGAGCTCGTCTGTTTGCCATTTTACATGTCGTAAATAGTGGCTTGAGAATCATATAACCAAATGGAAGTGGGAGTAGCTCTTTTCCCCTGCTCAATATTGTGTTGGAATTACAACTGGCCCAAAGATGAAAGGAAAAAAAGGGTGAAGGCCTTAAAAAAAAAAAAAAAAAAGTATGGGTGGGGCCATAAAGAAATCCAAACGACACATATGGGACTGGCAAAATCAACAGAAAGGATAGGAAATGGAACATGAAACCAACTCTATCCCTGTGTACTTGGTCAGTGTTGCCTTGTCCTTCATCATTTGCAGGAACACCCAATGTGCAGGAACAGGGCAGATGCTGTCAGGGTTCATAGAGGAAGAAGGTCATTGCCCAGCACTCGTTCACGCCCATTCACGCCATGCACGTTTCCTTTCCTGATGCCCCTGTGTCCCTTTTACTGTCACCCATCCCGTTCCATGTAATGAGCTCATTTTCCAGTGAAGATTCCTCTAATTATTCCCTTCCTGTTTATCAACTTTGTCTCCCGTCTCCTTTAGGGCCAGCATTGGCACAGTGGGGTGGTGGGTGTGGCAGGAGGGATGCCCAGAATCTTGGTGTAGCTCAGCATAGTCTCCCAGACTGGGAATTTAAACCCGAGTCTCCTACATGGGATGGTAGGTCCCTGGCGGGTAGTGGTGTTATCTGCTGTGCCACATCAACCACACCACCACAAAAAGAATCTCCAGAATGATGAATGCTAATGTAACAAGGTTTTGTCCCTGTCCACTATTGTCCTTGTCCATGTGGACCCATTCCTGAAGAACTGTGGGTATCTGATATTTTTCATGCACATATCTGCTGATACATAAACCCTTACAATGTAGAAACCTAAACATTCTGCTCACCCAGGATACAATAAATGTGCAATTAAATATTAGTTTAGAACTTGTGCCAGGTATCTCCGGTGTTGGAAGTGGCAAGCTCTCGCCCTGCAAGACTGCATTCAGAGCAGAGGTATTCCAGGATTCAAATGATCTGAAGCTGGATTTGTTGTTGTGGTGGTGATATGTTAGCACATGCTCTGATTGCCCCGTCCTCTGACCCAAGACGTAGAAGAGCCTTTGGGAAGCGACAGACTTGTTTTTCTTGTTTGGTATTGATTAGATCCTAATGGCTTACTGACACATGCTGGCACTCTGTGAAATGCTGCACTTTGAACTGTGTACAGAGCTGCTAGTGTTGTAGAGTATAATTGTGCAATTTGGCTCTGAAAGCTATTCGTTGGAAATTAACACCTGTTATCCTTGTTTAATGAGTGTTAGTGCCAGGTCTGGAAATAGCAGGACCTACAGTTGAGGTTTGTCCTGAGACATAAATCACTAAAGCAACCGTTTGCAAGATGATGCAACCTGTCACATTTACTTGCCAAGAGCTTCAGCCAGCTGTGTTACCTGCCCTTTATGATCTAACCTTCAACATAGATAAATTGAATACGCTGTCGGGGCAGCAGCACTTCATCCACATGTTGGACTGATTCCACTTGGTCGCCTCTTCAGGTACAATGTGCTATTAGAAGACAGGATAGACTGAGGCTAGCTGGTTAGCATGCGAAGTTCAGTATGTATCACAGATACACAATACGTAGATGTCTTTGACACACTGTCAAGACGGTTGTTCTTTTTCAGCTGATAATTGGATGTTCATTTTGGAATGTTTGAAACCATAAATCTTACACATTGCTCCTTTTAGACCTTCAGGCTGCTGCATTGTCCTCTAGAATAAACAGGGAAAAAAATTGGCTCCACAGCAGATGTTAACGATTGGTTAAAATCTTTTGCTTTTGGTTTCGGAGTTACAGAAAAGTGGCTTGTTGCGTGCGGTAAATGGCTGTAAGCTGTAAAACTGGGCTTTTAGAAGCTTTGGGCACATCCCTTCCATCATTATGTGCACAACTTTGATAACCGCACCTCTTGACTGCTCGCCATATGTGCCCCGTATAAGCAGTCACATCGCTGACGGGAGTGATTCATTCATTGAGGTGTGCTTTTGTGGCACTTCTCTGATGCAGGATCCTGGTGAACCACTTGCCACCTCCTCCACACTGCAACCTTTTAAAAACAAGGCACTGGTTTTCAGGTTTAGCCCATGGGGAAATCCGAGCAGTCTTCTGCAGTGTTGACGTTCTGCTGTGTCTCCGACCGCAGGTGAGCCAGGCGATGAGGTATTTTCACCTGAAATGGAAGCGTCTTAAAAGACTCACAATGAGAGTGCCAAATCAGACTTTGACCCCCCTCACACAAGTTCATACACGTCTGCTTGGAGAAATGAGATGCATTGTAATAGCTGTTATGCTAAAACATAGGCTGCGGTCATATAGATAATCAGTGTCTGGTGAAGTCCATGAGGAACATGGGGGCACTCCCCAGACACACCTGGGCCAGGTGATGACAGCTTTGCGATGCATATGACATCTGGATTAGGTGTTTCCTGAGCTGGAACACAACACAGTCTGGACAGTCTGGAGGTCCATATGGGGTGGATTAAGACTTGCAAGTTAACAGCTAGTCCTGATTGCAGTCTATGCAACAGACACAAGTCTTTTGGGTTTGGATGGTGACCAGCTTTGGATCCAGATTAGGATTCCTGTGCATCGTTTTGAGAAAGCATCTGTAGCAAGGCGCTCATCACACTGTGTTTTTAGACGTTTGGTAATTAAACTCCTTCAGTAGGTCCTTCCTTGGAAATACACCATTATCCCAACCACGCCATTAGTCTTTCATTGTTTGGATCCTGGGACCTAGCACCAAGGAATGCAGCCTGTCTGTGGGCTCCTGAGGATTGGGTGGTTTGCCACAGTGGTCTACAGATGTATTCCGTATACGTTGTAAACAGTGTTTTATAGAGACCAAACTGAGCACATAGACAGAGCACATTAGGTGGAAGAATGGTTTGCTGGGACCCAAATAAGTTCCACATTGTCTTCACATAACAAACTTGGAACCTGTTAATGGAAAGACTGAGACAGTGGCGTGCTGCACTTTCTTTCGATTCCCTGTCCACATCTCCATAGACTTTGTTGAGCAGTTTTGGAGAGTTTCTTTGGAAACGGGGAAAAATTTTCACCTTAAGCAACAGAACATAAGAAGGCGTTATCCGTAATCTCGTGGCTGTGATGTGATTGTTGATACAAGTCATACCTGACTGATTACATAGCACATCAGCCCTGAAATTGTTCACCATAGCCACAACTCTAAGTGTACTGTTTCTTATGCGTCACAGTTTTGTCCAGCAGCAAAGCCCTGACCTTTTTTTAGATGCTTCAACGCTGATTGTCCTTTAACCAGCTTAGACTAAAGCAGCTCACACTAAAGGCGGGAGGGGTCGGGCTTTGCTATGGACGCATGCTATTGGTGGAGGGAGGCTGCAGGCACTTTAAATTGAACACAGTGTTCAGGTGGCCCACCAGACCAAAAGCAATGAAGGTCTTCTATGACGCATACATGTTGAAGTGGTTAGTGTTAGTAGATCTTCACACAAATAAATTGTTACTTAAACAGAAAGCACCATTTGCTAGTTGGCACACTCTTAAAGAAGATGGCTCTTCAGGAATTCTTTTGTAAGGGAAATGGTTTCCAAAGAGCTACACGCATCCGCAGAGCCATTGGCATGCTTAAAAGGCTCCTTGCATGGTGAAATGGTTCTACAGGTTGATGGAGAATGGATTGTATATGCTTTTATAAACAACAGAGCCAAAAGGCTTCTTCTATTGTTACAAGCTTAATATCATAATAGCAGAAGAACCTTCTTTGGTGCTATATAGAACCACTTTCAAACAGGGTCCATATAGAACCATATACAGCACATTCCCATCCATCAATCTGAAGAAACCAGTGGATAGAGTGTGCATGTGCATTTATGGTGAGCACGGAGAGTGGAAATGTGGTTTTACAGTACGGGGTCTTGACCGTTATCAGTGCTGTTTGTGTCTGGGAAACGACTGGGCAGTCATAAGGCATTTCCTGTGTACAGAGGCAATTGTGCCCTGTGGCTTCTAGTAACAATCCAGATCATGTAAACATGTTGCAGAATGCATTGAGGACAGGAGGTGGGCGATGAACAAACATTCCTCCCTTACACACGCTCCCACACACACATGCCCACAGTGAAGAGCCTGACCTCTTTACAGGAAGGCTGCGATGACAAAGTTTCTGACACCAGCCCTTTCTTACTCTAAAGGCGGTATGGAAATAACCAGGGGGAACACTCGGGCCGCCTGCGGCCTGCTCCCACACGCTTGCCCCTTTAGCCCACGCGTGCGTGCAGCACAGGTAACATTCTCGCACCATGTGGGCAGATGAGACGAGGATGCATACAAGCGCACAGCGGCATGACTGCAGTTACAGGCACACCAATAACATCATCGTGTGTACTTGCTTATGTAAAGAGCATGCTCTCATATGCTCGTATTAGAAGCTCTTTTTTTGGGAAAGAGAACGTTTTCCTCACTTTGAGACATCAAAAGAGTTAAACATGGTATGTAAACATACAAGCTGTACACTCCATACGGAAACTGTGCAGCTTAAACAGGGTTTTTTGAAGGCGTGGTTATGAAAACCAAAGTATTTACCACCCCTCCCCAGGGGTATGAAGAAATAACCATAACTCATTCTGATATTCATTATATTGCTAATATCATTACACTCAAATTATGCTGCATTACTGAACACAATAACACACAGACACTGCTTCACACGAATTCAATGTTAGTCCGGCCCTCACTCATCTGTTAGTCTTCTTGTTTCCCTATTACTCTTTGCTCCCATAGAGTCCCATTGTTTCCTTTAACCTAGTTTGAATAGACAAGCGTTTGCCAGTCATACCTGCTGCGCTACAGGCCAGAGTATCTGATAGGCAAACACATGAATATACATTCGCAGCCTGCAGGTCTCCTGTGTGGATCCTATAGACCAAATGAGCTAATACAAAGAGGGGGGGAACATTTTCTGGGGTCATTTAGCCATCAAACACACCGCACACCGAGCAGACGTTTGTGTTTATCTGGTCAATGTACTCGGGCCTTAACGCCAGGTCAGAGACCTGCTCTGTTTGTGATCACAGCTGTGATCCTTTCTTTCAGCCAGGAGTGAGTGATACATCAAAAATGCTCTACTGCAAAACATCTTCACAGTAACCATATGTATCTAGATGCTTATCTCGAGGGAGTTCAGCTCACAAAACAGTAGAGACAGAACCCAGCAGCAAAACCAAATAGATCTTACATCTGTAACGCTTATCTTTTCACTGGTTTTATTTAAATGTGTAGTGGAAATTCAGGAGAAAGCATAGCAATCCGTTCCAAGGAATGTGAAGGAGGTATGGTTCAAAGGAGTAAATGCTACAACATGAAAAAATGGAAAACACACGCATATCATCACTGTCCAAAGAAAAACAAGTACAACCTTAGAGGAGAGGCCAAAAACCTCATTTAGTTGTTATGTAAGTCAAAGGAACCAGACTTTTCACCAGGCGTTTTGGGCCATTTCTGCTGGTCCATTCGTCATAGCGTTTTCAGTGTAGACAGCAGGTCATGTGATCAAATGATGCAGAAAAGTACAATGCAACAAACCTGTTTTGTTGTTGTTGTTGTTGTTGTTGTTGGACAGCTGTTAACAGGTATTATTATTGAGACCATCATCACTTCTCCTGTTATTAAACGTACAACAGAGTCGCCCAGCTCCAGGGTTTAATATGTTTGAGGTTCAGGGGTGCCTAAAAATGATTTTTGGAAATATGCCAAAAATAATGTGAAACAATATTAATAAAAATGTTGCCTGTTTGTTGTTCCGAAGATACAGGGAAGACACTACAGAATGGCATGCAAGATAAACCAGCCCTTTGTTACTATGCAGGTTTAGCTCGATGATTCCTGTGATGTGCACATATAGTGAAATAATTCATCATAATAATGATAACATGTCATATTGCCCGCCAGTGTACTGTGCCTTACACGTTTTCTCCCTCTCTCTCCTTCCCCCACTCTCTCTCACGCAGAGCGGGTTGAGGTGGTGGTGACCCAGGGAGATATCACAGATTACCAGAATGTCCTGGAAGCCTGCCGGGGAGCCGACCTGGTCATCCATGCGGCCAGTCTTGTGGACGTTTGGCACAGAGTGCCAGAGAAGACCATCCATGCTGTTAATGTGGGAGGTGAGAATGCGGGAGAGAATCAGGATAGAGAACAGTATAGAAGAGATGGAAACGGGACAGGGAAATGGTGTGGCTGTAACTAGACCCACAGAAACCAAAAACATCATAAAAGGGAAAACAGAGAAATATTCCATTTGTGCTTCCTGTAGTAGTGGATTTCATTTATGTTACCTGTGGAAGAGACATCCTGTGACGCAGTTTACACATAAGAGCCTTTAACACGACTGTGCTGGGAATTCAGTGGGATTTTTTCCCCAGTAAATGATGGTGATGTACGTGTTTCCTTTATGAGCATAGCTCCCTTCCTGCCTGATTTCTGAAACGTTGTTCAGTGGGTGACGCCTGGCACGCTAGTGCTCATAAACCTCACCACAGCTTGGTAGCTCTGTACCACAAAGGAATCCAGCACCCAGTGTATCAAAACTTCCACACCCCACGTCTAAAATGATAAATTTCTAGGAAAAGAAAGATGTTTTAAGGTAGTGTTATGTGACAGAACATTTTTCTAAGTAATGTTGGACCTTTTTGTTGGTATACTTTTCATGAAGTGCCGGTGTAATGTGAGCAGTCATAAAATAAAAGGTCCTATTGGCAAAATTCAGAGACACCCTTCAATCAAAACCATTAAGTACAAGTAATTCAGTTTTCAGCAACACAGAATATTACAAAGAAGCCTTCAGCCGATCTATTGAACCTTGTAACCCTCTTCATATATTTGGTGTGTCTCATGCAAACTCCAATAATTCATGTCACCTTGCTTTGAGCACATTAGCTACTGTTCAACCCCACTAGCAAGATAACACCTCACCACTTATACACGTTGGGCGTTCCCAAGCTGTCCCCTGAGGTAACACCACTTCATAATCAAATTCAAATCTACATACTGCTGTCCCATGACTTGTTGCTGTATTTAAATGTTGAGGCTTCTTTGTTTGTAGTGTCCGTTATTTATCTTAGTTATGGCTTTCATTCTTTTCAGCCACACCTCCAAAGTTCAGTCTTATACGTTTTGGCTTCTTATTTGTGATAACACAATTCCTCTAATGTTCTACTACATACAAAGAACACCACTGCTACCAACCCGTAATAGGAACTACCATACCATTCTGATATTAAGCGGACTTTACCATAAACTACCAAAGCATTCCAAAAGTCACCAAACCATAACAAGAACTACCAAACATTTCAACATTAACCATACCACACCAGGAACTACCAAGCCATTTTAACATTAATCATACCACACCAAAAAATACCAAACTGTACCAAGAATGGCCAAACCATGCCAGCAATAACCATACCACACCAAGGAATATTAAATCATTTCAAAGGTAACTAAATCATAACAAGAAACACCAAACCAACCAAGAACAACCAAAATATTACAACAGATCTAGCAAAAACGCCTTGAACATGCTTTAAAATGGGCAATTATTTCCACCAAGAAACTGCCACATTACGGATACAGCCATAAAACTGCCACAGTATCAGGCTCACCTCAGTACAGTGTACTTGTGTTTCAGTCCGTTATTTTGTTTGCTGGAATGTATTTTGTTTATTTAAGCTAAATCCAGATTGTGATGTTTACTCTTTAGTTTGTGGTCAAGCTGCTGACTGAAAAGCTGTTGCCTTTACAAGCACTGACAAAACAACCTGCAAATCCAATTTTTTCAGCACATTTTTACGTCAGCAAAACGTGTCATTCAGAATATCTTCAAACTGTACAACGTCTCACATGATACAAGGTAATTGCATGTTAATTGCCCCTGCTGGCACATACCTGTGAGAAAATATACCAGGGCACTGATCTAAGATCATCTCTCTTTCAGCTGATGGTCCTGTTCAGCCGTGTGTAGAGGGTATGAAGGTATGAGGTGCAGATCAACTTGGGTATAAATATGGGCCTGCGTGCCTGTGTGCATGTGTGCTGGAGTGAACATTCTTTCTCAGATGATAGAATGTGATCCTATGTCAAAGCTGATCACTGGCAGGCTGTACCTAATTCCAAACAGCCTGAAAAGAAAATCCATCTGCTGCTTTTATTCTGTTTACTGTAGTGTAGAGAAGAGTGCAGAAATATGTCACTGGTTTCTTTATTTCCTTTGATTGTGAGGTCAGCACATCTGTTTTGGGCAAAACCACCACTACTAGCAACCCATGATAGGAACTACCATACAATTCCAGAATTAACCAGACCATGCCATAAACTACTGAACCATTTTGGAAGTAACCAAACCATAACAAGAACTAACTAATCATTTAAAAATAACCAAAGAATACCAAGAACTGCCAAACCATTCCAAAAATATCCAGCTCATACCAATAACTCTCAAAACAATCCAAAAATAACCATGTCTTACCAAGAACTGCCAGACCATTCCAAAAATAACTATATCTAACAAGGAACTGCCAGACCATTCCAAAAATAACTATATCTAACAAAGAACTGCAACCATTCCAAAAACCACCACATCTGTCCAAAAACTGCCAAACCATTCCAAAAACCTCCACATCTTTACAGGAACTGCCAAACCATTCCACATACCTCCACATCTTTACAGGAACTGCCAAACCATTCCACATACCTCCACATCTTTACAGGAACTGCCAAACCATTCCAAAAACCTCCACATCTTTACAGGAACCGCCAAACCATTCCACATACCTCCACATCTTTACAGGAACTGCCAAACCATTCCACATACCTCCACATCTTTACAGGAACTGCCAAACCATTCCAAAACCCTCCACATTTTTACAGGAACTGCCAAACCATTCCAAAAACCTCCACATCTTTACAGGAACCGCCAAACCATTCCACATACCTCCACATCTTTACAGGAACTGCCAAACCATTCCAAAACCCTCCACATTTTTACAGGAACTGCCAAACCATTCCAAAAACCACCACATCTGTCCAAAAACTGCCAAACCATTCCAAAACCCTCCACATCTTTCCAAAAACTGCCAAACCATTCCAAAACCCTCTACATCTTTACAGGAACTGCCAAACCATTCCAAAAACCTCCACATCTTTACAGGAACTGCCAAACCATTCCAAAAACCTCCACATCTTTACAGGAACTGCCAAACCATTCCAAAAACCTCCACATCTTTACAGGAACTGCCAAAATATTCCAAAAACCACCATATCTCACCAAGAACTGCCAAACCATTCAAAAACCCTCCACATCTTTACAGGAACTGCCAAACCATTCCAAAACCCTCCACATCTTTACAGGAACTGCCAAACCATTCCAAAACCCTCCACATCTTTACAGGAACTGCCAAACCATTCCAAAACCCTCCACATCTTTACAGGAACTGCCAAACCATTCCAAAACCCTCCACATCTTTACAGGAACTGCCAAACCATTCCAAAACCCTCCACATCTTTACAGGAACTGCCAAAATATTCCAAAAACCACCATATCTCACCAAGAACTGCCAAACCATTCCCAAATTATCCAGCTCCATACCAAGAACTATCAAACTATAGTGAAAGTCACAGACCATGGCTAGGCTACCGTGATTTCATGATGACACGTTGCACAAGATATCACAAACTATTTTGAGTGAGAAGAACTGAGACAAACTAAAGGGGTGATTTTTGCTCGGTCGGGCAGCAAACAAACTCATAAACTTCTGCTTTTATTACGACCTCCTCCACTCTTTCCATTCTGCTTCTCCCTGCTGGGCCCTCATCCCTCATCTGTATTTTTCCTCATTTTACATTCCTCTGATTTGGACCCGCCCATGTTACTTCTTATATGACTCCCAACAGCTGCTACTGAAGTCAACTAAAACAAACCTCCAGGTCATCGGGAGTGTGTTTGTTCTTCGGGTGCTTCAGGATTAAACAGGCACTAATCACAGTTTCCTGATTACACTCTTGGGTTTAGATCCTAATTGTAACTCAAACTCCTTACTCCTTACTCACTAGTCAGGAGGGTCATGCGCACAGGTTCAGATAGGAGGCCCACCTCAGTGTCTAGGTCTCAAATGCAAAACCAATCATCATACATCTGCTATACAGGGGCTAAAGCAAAACCCATGTTACAGAATGTACAACGTGCTGAGGATTCAGCGCTTCCTCTTTCAGGAGGCCACCCAGCTGCTCGTCCAGTCTCTTGTCATTTCAAGGCTTGGCTACTGCAACTCGCTCCTGGCTGGTCTTCCTCTGCGGGCTGTCAGGCCATTGCAACTGATTGCAGCAGCTCGGCTCATCTTCAATTTTCCCAGGTTCTCTCACTGCTGTGCTCCCTTCACTGGCTTTCTGTAACTCACCAGATCAGGTTTAAACTCTCTTTGCTGGTCTACATAGCCAAGACTGGACCAGCCCCTCCCTACCTAATGGCAATGGTAATAGTCGATCTATACCTCGGCTTGACCCACAATCTTTCAAGATGCATGGTAGACAAGCTTCCAGACTCTTCTTTGTCCTGGCACCCAGATGGTGGAACAAACTTCCTTTGGCTGTCCGACTCTCTCGCAGTCTTCAAACGCAGACTGAACATCTCTTTGTAAAGCACTTGGATAATCACTCATAGGTGTATATACTAAAATGCTTATGCACCTATACTGAGATTACCGTTTCTTCTCTCTAAATATGGCGATGGGTTGGGATCGCTGGGTAGTGCTGTTTCTCTGCTGTTTTCTTCTTTCTAGGTATCAGAGTTAGAGCTATGACGAGTTTTGGACGCTAACCTTCTGGTACTAGCTAAGAAACATTCTCTGACAGAACACTAAGCACGGTTGTAGCTCTGTCTGATTAAATGCGTCTAGTAAATGCCTTAAATGCAAATGTAATGTTCTTCCACGCATTGGAGAGGTCTCCAGATCCCCAAAATTACATAGTAAAGCTCAGTTTGAACTAAGACAGCATCCGAGCTAGGGATGCGAGGATGTAGAAGATATTCTTTGGCTTGTTTTGATATAGATAGTTTCCATAAATAGGGCTTGAAAGAAGCAAAATTATCTGTCAGTAAAAAAGTTTTCATAAAATGACCAAGAAATTAGTCTAGACATTGGGATTTCTCTGAGCTAGCTAGAAAATCCAACATCACAGCTATGGTTCTGTCTGGGTCTGCCTTTGTTTACCTTCCCTCATTTACCTAGCCATGTCCTTTTGTTGTTGTTGGTGGTGTTTACATTGCTGCCTTCTCCCCTGTTCTGTTTCCTAATTATCTACCTCACCTGTCTGTTGTCTGTAGCTTTACCCTCTTGATAGCCGCAGGTGTTTCCTGTGCTCTGTGTATTTGAACCCTTAGTTGTTTGTCCTGGTGTGTTTGTTTCTCAGGCTCTGTTTTGTGGTTCTCCCTGTTGTATTGTAGTTTCCTTTCCATTTAAGTATCTTGATTTCTAGTGTCGTTTCTGGGTCTTGTTGCTTTTGCCGATTCCCCTTTGGTTTTTCTTTCTGGATTATAAGTAAACAATGGACTGGCATGTACATTCTCTTCGCCTTTGTTTCAGAATGGTCTCTGTTTAGCATCTTGTAAGCCGCTAACATATGAGGGTCACAAGATATAAAGACATATAGCATAAGCTCAGTTCTGAAAAAGAAGGAGGCCAAATATGATAGCAGAAAACCAACTGTTTAGAACTCCCAGCATAGCTCAAACATTTCACCATGAAACACAACGATTTTAACTGTGCAGAGGATATTGCACGAAACTTGCCTAAACAAGAACTATTGCTAAAGTACCACATGGTTAAGAACGCAGAGCAAGAGGAAGAATGTAACCAGTGTGGCCAAAAGCCAGAAGGGTCTTTTTATTGCAACCTCTATAGAAGCCAAGACATTGTTGGCAAATCATCATCTGGAATGGAAAAAGCATCTTCTCTAAATCATTTGACAGCCATACTTCAAAACAAAGGAAACTGACAGGAATGTCTCTAATCCACTGATCATTCAGTCATATTTCTGAATAATTAAAATGAATGAGATGAACACAACATATTCAGAGTGGTTCAGTGTGAAATGCTTTGTTCTACAGAAGCTCACCAACTAAAGATTAGATTAGAACCATTTAGACTTCAACCCATTTGACCCATTCGCGCAGTGAAACACCCACACAGTGGTGAACACACTCTAGCACACTCGAGCAGTGAGCTCACGTGCCTTGAAAGTTAGGTGCATTGCTCAATGGGCCATCAGACCCTTGTAACTGATACAACATGCAGCAGCTTGACTCGTCTTCAATCTTCACACTGCAGTGCTCTGTACGCTGGGTTCCTGTAGCTGCCCAGATCTAATTCAAAATTTTGATGCTTGCCTACAATGTTCAAGAGTCGATCTGTACCTCAGCTTGACCCTCCATCCCTCAAAATGCATTTTAGACAAGCATCCAGACTCTCTGTCCTGGCACCAAGAGGTGGAACAAACTTCCACTGGCTGTATAAACAGCAGACTCTCTCGCGGTCTTCAAACGCAGACTGATGACCATCTCTTTGTAAAACACTTAAATGAGTGTTAGTACTAATACATGTATAGACTCACACTAGGGAGCAGTGAGCTCACGTGCCTTGGGGGTTAGGTGGGGCTTAGGCACATTGCTCAAAAAGGCTGCTTTACATAAACTAATCTCTGGGCAGACCCCAAAGCACAAATTCAATGTTGGACACACAGACACACACACACAAGCACACCTGATAAAAATGTCTCCTTTCACGTTGGGACCCACCACCTCCATACTGCTGGTGTAGACCAGGTACAGAATACCGAGTTCCACACAGGCATTTAGAACGTTCTATATATATATATAGTATAGTAACTTTTTGGCGTATAATTGACTTAGCCTCCAAAAATGTACGCTATGTCAATGACCCAAGTCTAACCTCTGGAAATTGCTTTATAGGGCTGGAATGATGTGTGGTTTTCCACTGAAAGTTGCTACCAAATACTTTGTGGTTCAGAGGCTATTATTTTAAATCCAAGATTTTGAAGCAATGTCCAGTTTTTTTCTATTTTGCATCATGTAACATGTGATTTCTTTACAAGGTTGTCCAGGCCAGACTTTGTCTGATGCTGCTGTTTTTATTTACCAATAATCCAGGAATCTGTTTTCTCATCACCTTTCTCTGTTCTTTGCTTACAGGTACAGAGAATGTTCTAAATGCCTGTGTGGAACTCGGTATCCGGTACCTGGTCTACACCAGCAGTATGGAGGTGGTGGGTCCCAACGTGAAAGGAGACACTTTTATCAGGTATGCTTGTTTTCCGAAGACCTCCTTCTCTCTATTTAGTCGTATGCATAGCCCACAGGGTTTTAGACATGCTGAAAACGAGAGAGACCCACACATGATGACATTTGTGCACAGATTTCTTTTGTGTTTGATCGTTGCCAGTCATGACACACAAACTGCCTGCTCTGAATGAATCACCACACATTTCCAGATGATGCGCACATGCAAACATGAGTCTCGACCCACAGTTATCATTCACGAAACCTTGTGGGAGTTTCTTACAAAGCCCTCCTCGTGGGACTTCTCTGAGACAAATGTGACTTTAGATTCAAACTGAAGTGGCAAATGACAGCGAGGCTAAGGCTCCTGCCATGTTTTACTGCACGTCTTCTACAGACTTCCATGATGTTGCCACAGCTCAAGATGTTAATCCTTCTTCTCCATAGTCCACGTAGCTCTCAAATCAGCCATTATGCTCACAGCTTCTTCTGTACACACAGACATGTGTTTTTCTCAGCTCTCATTGGTTAATGGTGTTTCAGGAAAAATGTCATCGGCATCCACAACACACTACAAAACAGTGAGTTGTAAATATTGACCATCTTTAATATTTACTATTAACAATTGGACCCGTCCTATCTGGACTGGAAGTAGATCGCTGGAACAGTTTAGATTATGGACACCTCGCACCACAAGATAATCTGGGAAGATCATGGTTGAAGATCACTCACTCACTGTGGTTGGGGGGAGTCCCCTGTGACTGGAACATACCAATATGTGCTCTATTGCTCCATTTACTGCAGGAGAAGTCTTCATGCGAGAGCGTGTGTATGAAACGTGAAACATTTATAACATCAGTGCAGAGATTTCTGAGATTGCTGACATGAAAGAGACGAAGAGAGTCTGCAGATAATCTTCAGATGTGTGGCTTTCAGAACATTCCATTTGTACCACTCGTTTGACCTGCCCCAGGGGTGCATAGCACCAGTGTGTTTTCTGCCAGCACACCTGGACCAACATATGCAGACCCGGACCATCATCTATTAAACTGCATCAGCTCATCAGATGCGTTAAATGAGGAAATGCTGACCTCGGTGCCTGCGCCTCTGCTCTGCACTGAAGTGAAATGCTCCTCTTTTATATCTGATCTTACAAGCGCTGCTACAGCATGTCTGAGTGATCATATCATGAGTATCAACTTTTTATGAAACATACCACATGATTTATAACAGTATATAAGATCATTCTCATTGTGACGAAGAGGTCAAATGTAATTATTGTAACTGTGACTATTTAAAGGCCAAAATACCAGTAACACATGACTCAACATCCATTTTGAAACTTGTATTTCAGCATTTTATTCTAGAGAATTAGCTCCGGTTCTATGTAATATGGCTTTAGAACTGTTAAATGGGGTTATAACAGACCTTATAGATACAAAACACAAGCTTCAAATGTTCTCAAATACACAAACTGCCACGTGACTGCATCCAGGGTGATCAGTATAGGCCACTCCATGAGTTTAGGTGAAGGATGACCCATATAAGGCAAGAAGTTTCCATGGTACATCCATTACTGTGGGCTCGTATGGGTTAAATTACATCAATAAGCCTTGTTTAAAAAGTGATTTAGTGAAGCGGCATGGATAGACCTTCACATGTAGGCTAAAATTGGATCTAAAAGGAGCAAAGTGTGAGATTCGTTTAAACCAGGTTTAAACCATGCACCCAAGTAATCGACAAGTTAACATGCTAACCAGCTAGACCCGGCCCAGCCTGACTCACAATCCCAGTTTGTAAAGGTGATAGAGAGTCAGCTTTAACCACTTAATGTAGCCAAGACCCGCCTACTATTGCAGGAACAGGAGACTAGACTGATACACCAAACACCCAATCACAAGCCTGCTAACTGGCACGATTCTTGGAAGAACACAATCTTGAAAACGGTGTCACGGCATTAACGGTCCCATCGCCAAACATGAAGCTGTAGGATGAGCTGGGGTTACAGTCCGCTGCTTGGCTGGAACAACGAACTTGGAACAATCCACGACAAATCAACACAAAACCCTACAAGGAGGCAGTGGCTAACTAGCCAATCAGAATGTAACTGCCAGAGTCCTGACAGCATGGCCTAGATAACACACTACAGATATCAAATGCTGTAGGAGTGGAATCAGTTCAACATGAGAGGATGAAGAAGTAGTGCTGCTGCTGCCCCCACGGCGTATTCTCTCGTCAGTCATATTGAAGGTATTGCTCTCGGTTAAATCATTTAAGGATGAGTCCAATGAAAGGAGCACTAAACACAATGATGACCACGGCCACCGCTGCCACCTGCTGCTTTCAGCAAGAAACCACATTCAGCAGCATAGCAACAGAAGAGTTAACGCTGGTGCTGCTTTTTCCACCACTGGAGATGCTCTTGGAGAGGAAAGGGAGGACGTTTGAGAGGTCTGAACTTGCAAAATAGGGAGTGAGATCAGGACATCCCTATAAGAGAGCTTCCTCTGCTTCATGTTGGGCCTAACAGACCTTACCTGTAAGCTCACCGTGTAGCTTATTATTTTATGACGTCTTTAAACGTGACTCCAGTTTTACAGTCTAAACTGGGTCTTTTATAATGCAGCGTAATTGCTACTACTACAATTACTTTGTTGTACCCGGTTAGACTTGCAGCTTGACATTAATAAATCTATACAAGTTTGTTTTCTTGTTCAGAGTTGGAAACAAAAGTGAAAAGGATAATGGAAAATACGTGTTTGGGCAGCTAGGAAAAACAGTGCCTTGGAAGTCTAGCACATTCGCACGTTCACTAAAATTAAAACAGCGTGTTTTGAAAGGATTAAATCACTGTCCAAGTTCTAATCATGCAGCCTCAGGCTCAGTCCAGAAGCATTGCTTTATGTAGTGTCATTATGATGGTTCCAAAGAACAATGAAATAGACTTATATAGACAAAATAGACGAAGGCGACTTTTCCGATAAGGTCTAATACAATCACCAGTTTTTCTCCAGGCGTTTCTTAAGTATTTGAGCTGTGAGCCAGATGTGATAAGATAATCTTTCATCAGTTTGGAAAGTCTGGAATGTGTGCCGGGAGCAGTGCTGGTTGTATAATCAAACAGCAGTAGGAAGAAAGGACCTGCGATACCGCTCCTTCACACATTTAGGAACTACCCAGTGTTGCCAGAGTCATTCTCCAGCATGGATGCCAACTTCGCTAACATCACCCACCACCTGCACTGTGTCCCAGAACAGATCCGGCCCTCTTAATGAATTTGTCTAGTCTCTTTCTGTCTGCTGTGGAGATACTGCCGCCCCAGCATACCACTCCATAGGCTGATGCCGCCACTACTGAACGTCCACAGAAGCTCCAAATAAACACGGTGTTCTGAGTCGGTAGAGTCTGCTTTGACCTTTTTTGCAGAGTGCGGTAGTGTAAGTTGGCCAGTCCAATTTGAGGTTTGGGTGGACACCCAGGTACTTATAAGAGTCCTCCCTGTTAGTGCCCATTCCCTGGATGTTTTCTGGTGGCAGGGGATGTCACCGCCAATCGTAAACAATGGTAAACAGTTGGAATCATTCATCCGGAGAAACTGCAGGAGACGGTCATCCAGAGTGGTGTGGTCTGAAAGGCTTCATTCGAGAAAAGCCTAGAGAGTCAGAACTGCAGAGCTGGTCTATAGAACCGTGGTGGTGATAGGAACCCAACCCTGAAAGCTCCCTCACAGAATGCCATTACATGAAGAGGTTATGAATAAGCACTAGTGGTGCTGTTGTGATACAATACCTCATCGAAAGGGTATTTTAATCCATTTATTTGAATGCATATATGGTGGAGGAATACATGAGGGGTGTTCCAAGGCTAAATAGTCCCCAAAGAAAATGTTCCACTGTTGTACCATCCTCAGCATTGCATATATACACTCAGAAGACATGTGTAGGGTCACTGGAGGGTCTGTATTAGATATGATGACCCCTGGTTATACAGAAAAAGGTGTTATACATGATTCTGTTTCGAGTTAAAACCCCAACATTCAGATAAGTAATAAATAGGTCAGTCGTTCCCTGTTAACAATTAGAGTCGCTGGTGTTTGTGTGAGGACAACAGAGACCTTGGCTGTTGTTTTTCTGTTTCTTGTCCATGTGTTTGTGTCCCTCAGGCTAGCATAGCCAGAAATCAGAAAAGAATGCAGAGTGTTGGTGAGCCAGCGTGTTCGCTGGACTTGCAGCAATCGCTGAGCAGTTAGACCCATAGATCCACAAACACATTCACAGAAATCTGCAGACTCACAGGGAGAGGGGAATATCCAGAGCAGTAATCTCACTCCTCTGCCACGTGTTGCCTGTATTAGGCAACTTTTATGTGTCCTTGGAGAATTTTCAGATGAAGTACAGCAATCTTTTAGAAATTCGGCCTGATTTTCTAGTAAACGAAACTTTGACAGCGGAGGCCGTGTGGGTACAATGCAGTCCATTGTATTTACTGTCCAAAGCAGTATATTAAACTAACCAGCGAGCCTACACGTCTTTTGAGTGTTTATTATGGAATTCATACAGCAGTTAGTTCCAGCAGCATGAGCTGACTGAGAAACGTGGCACCCATCTGACATGACCCACGTTTTTCACCCCAGCTATATCTTTATGCAACTTTAGTACATAAGCCTACTGGATGGAAAAGGTGGTAAGAGCTTTTTTTAAGGTGGCAGTAACTTCAGGCTCCTGCAGATGGCGCTGCATGAGAACAATGGGTTTATAAACACCTGCAGGGTGCGAGTGACGTGTTCATAGATTGAGAAGAGGCAGCAACGTGCAGTGAATGTCTTGTTCCATGTGTGGAAAATGGCTCCAAAGCAGATGTTAATGAATCACATTGTTCATCAACCCGCCTAAAACATCTACGCTGTGTTCCACCATGTACAGTTCGTCTGATCGTGGGAGCGGGTTTACTGAAGGAGCTAAGTTTCATGTCCACATCATGTACAGTATAGTATCTGAATGTACCTGTTAGCTAAGCAGGAAGGGGTAAATTAGATCTGATAATAGATACACATTTGTAGTAGACTTGTATCATAATGACTATGCTAAACCGAAAGACATAATGACCGAGTTTCACCGGCCCTAGGTGTGGACCGACCTATCTGAAGTCTCAATTTTATGCTTTGTTTGTTGAGAACTGAAGGAGCAGACATGAGAAATGAATAGTCAAATCCCAAATCACTCTTCTACAAATCACCCAAACTTTGGGACAGGTGACGGGTGACATTTCCACCAACATGGTGCTGGTACCAGTGCTGCTGGCAAAATCTTGAACTGCGTTACGTTTTTCCACTCGTATCCCACCAGTGATGCACTCAAAGCAGGAAGCACGTAGCACTTAAAGAACATGTTCCACCATGTTGGTTTCATGGATTGTCAGCCGACTTCTGCTTCTGGTCTAAGGACTGCCCACATCCAGATACATAATGTCTCAGCTCTCAAACCAGTGGAAAAGGGGCCCATTCTTAACGAGTTCAGTAGAGCCTGGGAACTAGCACCAGCATGGCCACAAGCACCTACACTTTGTTGGTGGAAAAGGGGTAAGTGTGGCTTGCTGTGAACTATAACAGTACTTGGACTTGGATCAGCCTTTGCCACAAATGCTGATTCTAGATCAGCACTCCTGCTCCTGAGCTGGGTTGTGAATACTGACTTGCTGGTGTCATAACGTTCAGCTAGATGGCTCACAGTTCATTATAATATGACAGGTGGATACAACCTTAATGGACGGCATTTGAGGAGGTGGAACGAAGTTTTGCAGATGTATAGCTGGAAAAGATTTGGATGACTGGTGACTTCTAGCTGACTTCTGATGCAAAATCTGCACACCAAACATGTCCTGGCGAATCAACAACTTAATGATTTGCAGGGGCAAGACAGCCGGATGTTATGTGTAACTAACCGTTACATCTCCCATTCCGATCCACATTTGGAAACTAACACTCTGTGTCATCTTCTCATCTGTTTACCACAGGGGTGATGAGGACACACCATATAAGGTGTACCATGATATGCCGTACCCCAAAAGCAAAGCTGCAGCTGAGGCCCTGGTGTTGAAGGCCAATGGAACCAAGGTACGAAATTCACACGCACATCTAAGAAATGATAGATAGTGTCACTAAGGCTTTGCTCAGACGAATAAATAGTAGTTGTCGAATATCTCATGAGCCTGCCAGCCCAGTAGGGGGTGATATGGAGAGAAAAAAATTGAAATATATTATTCTGGTATGTGTGACTCCACATATACACAGTACATACAGACACTGTACTATATACACTCTACACAGTATACACAATATACACAATGACTCCATATATACACAGTACGTACAGACACTGTACAGTATACACTCTGCACGGTATACACCATATACACAATGACTCCATATATACACAGTACATACAGACACTGTACAGTATACACTCTACACAGTATACACAATATACACAATGACTCCACATATACACAGTACGTACAGACACTGTACAGTATACACTCTGCACGGTATACACCATATACACAATGACTCCACATATACACAGTACATACAGACACTGTACAGTATACACTCTGCACGGTATACACCATATACACAATGACTCCACATATACACAGTACATACAGACACTGTACGATATACACTCTACACAGTATACACAATACAAGCAATACAAAAATTATATATGAACAAATAATAGTTAGTTTACACATTATATACAAACAGTATAAGGCAGTAGTGTTGTGGTAGAGGTGGTAGTGTTGGGGTAGAGGCAGCAATGTTGGGATAGAGGCGGTAGTGTTGGGATCGAGGCGGTAGTGCAGCAGTGTTAGTATACATAAATGAACAGGAACAGGAGTAACTATGGTCCAGCCGATGATAGGACTGGTCAGCTGCTTATGAAGGTGATGGCCTGAGGAAAAACTGTCAGTGCTACAGACAGAAGGGAGTTTGGGAATTGAAAGAGCCTGCTGATATGACTCACAGAGAAGCCGGAATGGCCTCCTCTAGCTGTTATAGTTTTTTTTTTTTTTTTCCTGTTTAAAGCACATTGCTGGCTTCAGCACGCAGCTGCAGAGTGTTAAAAGGAAGATGTCAGTGAATCACAAGTAAAGCTCACAAACACACGTGCAGAAGAGCTCGTACGCTCAGGCCTGTGCACAATGACTAGCGCCACAACAAGCTGCGCCACAGATTTGGCATTTTGTTCTTACACAGCAGTGTGTCATTCTGCTGCGTTTATCTCACCACAGCAGCCTGTAGGCCTAAAGTCTTATATGCAGACGTAGTCTTTCAGCAGGGTGGTGCTAGCACTGCTGGGTCTGATAGGATCTCCATGCAGTGAATAGAGACTGATTGACTGATTGTGGCCCTTTCAGCTTGAAGTTTCTACACCTCTGCTGGCTGAATTCTCCTACCCTCAGTCTGCTTCCTGATCCTTAGCCGTCTTCCATCTGTCTCTCCAGCCTTTCCTTTCCATAACAGCAGCGAGTGTACATGTGAGCCAGAGCCTTAATGTACCAGGATGGGCTCTTCAAAGAAGCGCTCTTCACATTCGCTTCCAGACTAACATACCAGTGTAAGACAAAGCAGAGCTTCTCCTCAGAGAACGGGGGACACAACACATCCATCATCTGAGCTCCACCCTGAGGAAAGACATTATGTAATTACTGGTTTAGAAGGTTTGAAGCTGTAGATCCACCTAAACCCTGACAGATTTACACCCCGACACTGACAGACTCAACTATGTCATTTGTCCTTCAGTTATTTATTATCAGTGTGCTGTCAACAAACTCTCTCTCTCTCTCTCTCTCTCTCTCTCTCTCTCTCTCTCTCTCTCTCTCTCTCTCTCTCTCTCTCTCTCGTTCTCTCTCTCTCTCTCTCTCTCTCTCTCTCTCTCTCTCTCTCTCTCTCTCTCTCTCTCTCTCTCTCTCTCTCTCTCTCTCTCTCTCTCTCTCTCTCTCTCTCTCTCTCTCTCTCTTTCTTTCCCTTAGGTAAATGGAGGTGAATATCTGTACACGTGTGCCCTGCGACCCACAGGTATCTATGGAGAGAACCACCAGCTAATGAAGGATTTCTACAACATGGGGGTCCGCACAGGGGGCTGGCTGATTAGAGGAGTGCCCCGGGACACTGAGCATGGGCGTGTCTATGCAGGTAAATGTGGGTGTAATAATACATTGCTTCATTTGTCTGAAGATAAAAATTCAGCTGCATTTTGTCCAAAACTGACCCCTCTGCACATCGAATTTTATATATCGGCTAATACGCAGTTAGCGCATGTTAAACTCTAAAGCTGTACCCTCACGTCTCTGTTGTTGCACCATGCACAAAGGTGCTGGTAGACAGTACCGGTAGACACATAAAACATAACAGTGGAATGTTTCAGTTTAGTTTGCATAGAAAATGAAAACTTTGCATGTAGTACCTGCGCAGCACCTGTTTTGACTTTTTGTTGAAATGCCAAAATTTATGTTCCACAATTTTCTCTGGCTCAAACCTGGCATCTTAACCTAATACATACATACGTACATACATACAGTGGAGGAAATAAGTATTTGATCCCCCACTGGCTTTAAAAGTTTTGATACAAAAAAATAAATGAAACGTCTCAATTTTATGCCAGCTTTATTTTAACGGTGACACAGAATATCAAAAGAAAAACTGAGAAAATGACATAAAATGAGAAATGAAAATTTATTTGAATTTCATTGAAGGAAATAAGTATTTGACCTCCTAGTAAAACATCATTTAATACTTGGTAGCAAAACCCTTGTTGGCAAGCACAGCAGTCAGACGTTTCTTGTAGTTTTTTTTATAAGGTCCGTACTTCAGGAGTCATTTTGGCCCACTCCTCCCTGCAGATCATGTTCAAATCCTTAAGGTTTTTAGGCATGCATTTGGAAACGCGAAGCTTCAGCTCTCTCCATAGATTTTCTATGGGATTGAGTTCAAGAGACTGGCTAGGCCATTCCATGACCTTGATATGCTTCTTATGGAGCCACTCCTTCGTTTCCTTGGCTGTATGTTTTGGGTTGTTGTGCTGGAAGACCCATCCACGACCCATTTTCAGTGTCCTGGCGGAGGCAAGGAGGTTGTCACCCAGGATTTTGCGATACATGGCCCTGTTCATCTTCCCGTCGATGCAGTGAAGTTGGCCTGTGCCCTTGGAAGAAAAACACCCCCAAAACATAATACTTCCACCACCATGCTGGACGGTGGGGATGGTGTTCTTAGGGTCATATTCTGTATTTTTCTTCCTTTAAAACACATCGAGTTGAATTGAGGCCAAAGAACTCAATTTTGGTCTCATCTGACCACAGCACCTTCTCCCAGTCTCTCTCGGAGTCATTAATATGTTAATTGGGAATCGTGAGGCGGGCCTGGATGTGAGCCTTCTTGAGCAGAGGAACCTGGCGTGCACTGCAGGATTTTAAACCATTACGTCTCAGTGTATTACCAATGGTTTTTTTGGAGACTATGGTCCCAGCTGCCTTGAGATCATTAACCAGCTCCTCCCGTGTATTTCTTGGCTGATTTTCAGCCTTTCTCATGATCAGTGAGACTCCACAAGGTGATATCAGAACAGCAGAATGGTTTATCAGAGGCAAAGCGGTGCTTCTAATCCAGTAACTCCAGAAAAAGACCCGGGGACTTGAGTGGTGAAGACAGCATGGCCTGGACTCAGCACAACTATGACAAGACTTCTCCTAATAGCTGGAGAGAGAGAGCTGATAGTGAAATGAAAGACAGATGACCAGGTGCTGGTGATTATCTGCACCCTAGAGGTCCGGGAATGGGAGGAGCCGCATCATGTTCTCACTCTGCCAGTGTTTCTTAGAGTTAACAAAGTGCTGCTTTGGAGGAGATGGCTGACTGTATGTACTGTAGAAAGCACCTCTTGACTTGGCTCTGGCTTTAAAGACACGATTTGGCTTCAGTAGAACAAATATTTGATATCTCTCTCTATTGTTCATCACTGAACTGAACTGGGGCTAATGGCTTTGAGGGTTCATGTTTAGTCATTCATGTGTTTAAGTAGCTCTGTTTGCTCTTATAACCAGATAATCATCTTCTTGTTAATCATGTTAATCCATTGTTTGAACTCCAGTTTCTGGGTCCGCATCCAAGGGCAACACTGCCAAAGTGAAACTGTCAGAAAGCTCCGATATCAGCGTTGCTGCTCAGTTAGCCAAATTTAGCAGAACTTCATAGTAAGCCAGATAAGCATGGGCTAAATAAGCACACTGTAGAGTGGCATTTGAGAGCTTTTTGCAGCAGTGAAACGGAGAAGTGAGCAGTCCAGAGTGCACTAAAATGTGTAAATGCTGATGTGCAGGATTACCAAACCAAAGAGTCCTGGCAGTGACTTGCCTTCTTATTGAACATAACGTGTGGCTCAGGTTTGGAACAGGATTCCATTGTGTGGCCTCGCCTTAGCATGGTGTGGGAAAATGTAATTAAGCTCTTACCGCAACTGTTTTTATTATTGTATAATCACTTGTAACAATTCTTTGTGTTTTCATTGGCTTAAAATGAGTCTTCATATTTACATAGGAACAGTCTTTCCTCCTACAGAGACTACCACCGCCATGTTTCTACCATAGCCCAAAACCGAGAAATCACACACTGGCTGTAGAGAGAGACTTTCAAGGTTCATGTTTTCATATTGAAGCGGCAGGTGAAGTTTGGTGGCTCTATGGCACCGACTGGAAGATGCAAAAAGAAGACGAGTGCTCTACCACACTGCATATTTATCAGTAGCTCCGCTTGAATTTTATCAGCTTGAATCTCCTCATCAGAATACCACAAGCTCTCTTCCCGTTCCACCTTAAATGGTGCGCTGGCATTTAGCATCTTATTTCAATGTTCTATGAGACAGAATGTAACTACAGCAGCATTTAAGATGGACTCGAAAGATTTGCACAAGAAACTGGTGAATGTTCTGATCAGAGAATGTTTCCAGCAGACAGCGTTATACAGCATTTAAGGTGGAGCAAGAACATTAAAAAAAGACGCTGAATGCCAGTGCCATTCTGATGAGAAGATTCAAGCTCTCAAAATACCTACCTGGAGTTTTAGATATGGAGCTACTGAAAAATATGTGGTACGGTAGAACGTTTTAACAAGCATTCGTCTTCTTTCTACTGTACATCTTCATTAGTGCTATACAGCAACCAAACTCCAGCTGCCTCTTCAACATCAAACAATGAAACGTTTAAAACACTGTGTGTTACTATGCTGTACTAATGAGATGGGCATTCTAGAACCACTCAATGTATAAAATAAATATCTAGAACTCCAGTGTGTAGAGAAAACATTAAAAACCTTCCATGGGCTGTTACTGAATGCCTTGTTCTTATGGCACTACCTGTGTCTTACATACCACTGCAGATCCCATAAAGGCGCTGACGGAAATGGGAATTACTGCAATGATGCAAATTTAATAGGCAGGCTTCCTACACAAACTGAGAAGCTCATACGTACGTGTGTGTATGCAGTATTTGACAGTATTTTAAACTGGTACTGACTGCAGGAATGCCAAAGAGACCCCATTTTCCTGCCTCCTGATCCTCAGGCTTGTTTTCTCATTCGCATCCTTGTGTTTTGGTGTTCTAGGCAACGTCGCCTGGATGCACGTCTTAGCGGCACGTGCTATCCGGGAGCACTCTGAGACGCTTGGAGGCGAGGTGTACTTCTGCTACGACGACTCGCCTTACAAGAGCTACGAAGAGTTCAACATGCAGTTCCTGTCGGCCTTCAACTTCCGCTCGCTGCGCGTGCCGTTGTGGCTGCTGTGGTTCCAGGCTTGCATGAACGACCTGCTGCACTGGCTCCTGCGGCCCATCTACAACTTCACCCCGCTGCTGAACCGCTACACACTGGCTGTAGCCTGCACTTCCTTCACTGTGAAGACCGACAAAGCCCTCCGCCACTTCCAGTACCGGCCACTCTACGACTGGGATCAGTGTCTTACTCGCACACAGAAATGGGTGGACACTTTTCCTCTCGACGCCAGCAGCAAGGACGCATAACCATAAAGAGCAGGCCTTCACATGGGGTGAACTGGTTGGATGCTAAGGCCAAGCAGATGATTAGATAGCTGGAATAAAAGAAACTGCATGCAAGTAGTGGAAAGGAATTTGAAAGTGATGGAATGGAATAATTGAATGTGTGTTTATCTGATGATCTCATCATTACCAGCATAGACTTGGGCGTCTGCACTGCACTAAAATGAGCAAATGCCTTAACCAATGATTAATTACCATTAGGTGTCCAGGCCTGAATCCACCCTGTTAGTATGTGGACACACATGCTGGTTGGACACCTTTCCCTTGGACACCATCCACAAGGCGGTATAAGGCTAAAATGCAAGCCTGAGGGATAGCCATAGGACAGGAAAACGATGGTGGGTGTTGTTTTTAAAAAAGTGAAGGACTTGGGAAGGATACAGTTGGATCTGCTTGTCTGAGGGTCTCATTATTCCAAGCTATTCCAACAGCATTTCAAATACGCATGCATCTATTATAGAAAAACTGATAGATATGAACTGATACCTCTCCTAATCCATACTGTCACACCTGGGGGGCAGAGCGTACAGCACAGTGGTGACCCTGGGTCGCTGACCATGAAAGCATAGCACAGATACTCAGTATTTTTAAGCCTTTCTGTATATAGTACGAACAATGTGAGCACCTCAGTAGTGTTTTTAATGATACCAGAAAGGATCATTTGGAGCTGAGAATCAGTGTCAGACCACTATTTCTAAGAATCTCTCTTTTGTATCGATGTGTAGTCTGTATTACATACATCAGGTGGGTCTTCGGAGAGCTGGTGTGGCTGCAGGTTTTCATTCCTGTGAGCCAGCAGGTGTTCATCTGACTCAGTTTGTTTATTATTCTCAAAATGAAAAGCTGCAGCCCTTTACGCATAGCAGTGGACACCCCTGGTGTACATTAATCTAACGATATTTAAAGACAGTTGGGGTTACATCTCTGACAGTTTTAGACCTGAAACTTTGGCCTATGTGTCCATATATGTTAATGATTATGATTATAGAGCTGTCTTGCTTGAGCTAAACGAGTAAATTTACTGTCGAACCCATTACACATTAAGATAAGGGGCCAAAAATTATTCTAAATGTATTTATTGGGGCTCTTTTATGTTTCTGCACTTTAATTCTAATGTTTTGATTTCAATATTTATTTGTAAAAAATGTAGCCGTTTTAATATCATTAAAATTATTATGCTAATTCTCTAATGTTGCTTGTGTTATTAAGGGTGCACGTTAATTATCCTCTGATGTAAAGGCCGTTTCCAGGTCCAAGCGCTCCTTCAGATTGTCTGACCAACAAGCCTGCAAACAACCGAACATGTGGGGTCATAGCAAGAAATGCTCTATCAAACAAGGACATCCGCATATCCATTTCCTCCTCCCTTTGTAATCACAAGGAAATCGCTATAATGATAACTGAGTAGTTTTTGGACTCTGGATCTGTTCAAACCACTCAACCAGCGTCTTGGACCCAGACATGAAGGCGGATCATCATGTCTTAGCAAGAGGATTTTTGTTATTGGTGTTTGCTATAGTGTTCCAAGTGGCTGCTAAGGTGTGGCTAAGCCGTTACTGTATGACCTCAGGTAGTTTCTACGTTAGGGAATGCAGTTTCGAATCTTAATCTTGGGTGTTGCTCTGTGGTTGTTGTTATATTGAAGGTCCTTTGATAGCGTGGTGATTGTGAAGGCATCTCTGCTGATTGCTAAGATGTTCTAGTTGTTGCTATGGTATCTCTATTATGGTATCAAGTAACGAGCATATATGGGCCCGCTGACTTGATAAGGTCTGTACCCAGCTGACTGTTTGCCTCTGTTGAAGCACTCTCGGACCACAGAGATCAAGTTTTCCTGTTGGGAAGAGTGTTGACATGTATGGGTGAAACATGATCTGCCAGGATTGCCAAGTAACCGTTGGCATTCAGAGACTCATCCAGTGGTATTAGTGGTCCAAGATCATGTCAGGAAAACGTACCCCAGACGTACACTGCCACACAATGGCAGCTTTAAAACATCCCACGGAGATGCTACCACCCTTCGCCTGGTACCCTGTTATTACCTCTTGGACATCGGTCAAATCACATCAATCATTTTACACTCTGCTACAACTGACTGGTGTGCCCACATTTAAACTGCCAGTCAAAAGTTTTAACACACCCCACTAAATGGATGAAACATCCACATATCTGTAGTTCCCCTTTCAGTTTAGTGAATATTCGTAATGGACCGTCCAATAGAACTGGTCCAAACCTGCTATAAGGGACTGTGTCTAAACTTTTGACTGGTACTGTATATGTGCAGCCAACTCTGTCATGTGGCATTTGTGACTTTCTGGGTTGTTCCAGGTTCATTGCAAACGAAGGGTGGTCATAATATTCTGAAATAACTGTGTAACTTAAAAAGGAATGAAAGGGAAAAAAAGAAAGGAAAAAAATAATAAGAGAAAGTTAATCAATCGGACCGTCAGTGGAAACTGAGCAATAAAACGTGGCATTTTGCTTTATTGCCTCTTGCATTATGTCCTAACCACCAGAGAGCAAAACGCCTCCCAACTTTGCTATCAGCAGGCCAACTGCAAGCTGCTTTCCTGTAGCTATCAGGAGGTGAAATAAGAGGGTTGTGCAAACCCTTCCAAAACTATTCCAGCTTTTATTTTAATGGCAAAAATGGATTTGAATAGTTAGATGGAAAAAAGATATTTATATCCACACCTCTCACAGCCATTCCAAACATTCTGGAGTTGGTCCGTCATCAATATCCTGAAAAGTGCAGGATGAGTTATCCGATATAAATCAACAAACAGTATTATGAAGCGTGTACGCTGTGCAACCGCTAATTATGGATTTGAGTCGGAGGCATCTGCAGATTTGTTTTCAGTTATGCATGCCTGCCAACATATGTCTTTCACATCCGAGGCAAGAAATCAAAGCTATTAGACACTGAGAGACAGTATTGTCCTTATCCACTAACTTCATTTCTGAAGAAGCAAGTGTCGAGATTTGAGCGCCCATAAATGTGTCCGTGTCTGAAATGAAGCCCATGTTTGTGTTAACAGATGATGAAACAAGGGTTGCATTGTTGTAGTTCTTGTTTCCTCTGTCATGAAGCCCCTCGAGTAATAACACGCTCTACCTCTATTAGCAAACACGGCTGCTGACACCTGGATGAACTCCTCGACTCTCGGTTTGCTTTTTAGAGACCTCCAGTCAGACTTCACGTCCATGAATCATTCTCTCCAGGCTCACCAGGAACACCCAGCCTCCGCTGCCAGTCATGACCTCAGGAACGCTGAGGGGGAATAACTTGTTGTAATTTCTTGCTTATACTGGAACGCTACACAAGACTTTCCTGAGTTCAGCTCTGTAGTGGGTTGTTGGTTGTCAGGCATCAAATTCCTGATAAACAGTGCCTCTTTGTGACAAACAACTGATGCTGAGAGAAGCAGAGATGCTGAGAGAAGCGGAAATGCTGTCTGCAATTTTGTCTGGTACCAGACACTCCAACTTCAAGCGTGTATCAACAAGGTTTAGAACAGCACATCTTAAACTGCCCGTCAAGCGTTTGGAAGCATGCCAAAACAGCTCTGACCTGCATGGACCACGGAGGGTACCTTGTAGCACCAAGACGTTAGCAGCAGAAGTTATGTTAGGTATGGGTTGAAGCAATGTCCACATGAATGCCAGACCCAGGGTCCAGAGCTTCACTTCTTCCACTGCCTTGTCTTCCTCCCACAGAGCATCCTGGTACCATTATACCCTCAGGTGGACACCAGCACGTACACGGCCGTCCACATGTAAAAGATAACCGGACTTACTGGACCAAGTAATCTTCTCCCGTTGCTCCAAGGTTCAGACCTGACACTCGTGTACTCACGGTAGGTGCTTTTGACAGTGACAAGGAATAGCATAGGCACGCTGACCAGTACACTATACACATCAGGGTATGGTGCACTGTGTATGTGACACATTCCTTCATGTACCATAGGTAGAACCCTGTGGCTTGAAGGAAGTATATTCTGTTATAGAAGACATTTTTGATATTCACTTTACTATGTGCCCTTTATTGTATTCATTTAACTGAGCTAGAAACTGCCATATGACCTGTGTCAGAGGACAGAGAGGTTTTGGCAAATATGGTCTCCTCTCTGGAACCTCTGGAATCTTGAAAATCTTAGTTAGTACCTTCTCCTCTCCACCACCCCACCTTTTTTAACTTCTCTTTTTTCCGTGATATGTAACTGCTGTTGATATTGTGATATAGTGGCCCTTTCACACATATAGAAATAAGCTGTGGTTTGTGCCACAGTAGACTTTCTGTCAGCCTGGAACAGACAGCATAGCTTCCATTACACCAAAACTTTACTGTTGGTACCATGCATTCCTGTTAGGGGCCCTCTCGTTTGTCCACCAAACTCAGCTAGATACTGAAGTATGATTCAGTATGATCCTGTCTGGTGACATGATTTACACTTGACAGCCAAAACTTGACACTGTGCTCTTGGGTGATCTTGGGTTTGTGTGCAGCTGCCTATCCATGAAAGCCCATTTCATGAAACATCAGAAGCTTGGTTATTGTGCTGGGATTGCTTCGAGATGCAGTTTGTAGCCCTGTAGTGCACGATGCAATAGAAGCTACTAGGTTTTGAGCACTTCACCACCAAATTATTAGCAAAGGTAGCCTCCTATGACACTGCCATATTGTCAGCACGACCCATCCGACGGCCAGTGTTGGTCAATGGAGACTGCAAGGCCATATGCTTGATTAAATACACCCTTATATAAGTGTCCAGATACTTTCGGCTGTACAGCGTACTTCTCACTAACGACGTAAAGTTTGTGGTTTATGACTTTATTGCTCACCACAACAATTTTTGGATATTTTTGTGAAACGGGAATTCCCTTCAACTGCTGGTAAGGAGAACATGTTCTGCCATTTTCCGATGCTTTTATGAGAACTACAGGAAAAGATGACTTGGAAAGCAAAAGGGAGAATAGGGAAACCCTCTTCGGTCTAGAGGATTCCCTATGCAAGCCGCTCTCTGGTTTTGCCATGGATACTGTCAAAATAGACTGAGTCAGAAGACGACTCTGAGTCACGGCCATTAAACACATACAAACCACATGTGGACTGGTGCAGATGCATGCCTAGCAACACGGGTGGTATTATGCAATGAAGCACTGTTACATCTGTAACAAAACCCCCACCCAGTCAGGAGCAGGATCCTTCTCAGCTTTTCCACTGTTTTGTTGCTAGCACACATATCGAGTAAAAACAGTGGTGCTGCACCAAGTACTAAAGCCTTATCTGGATCATCAGTCCGGAACACAAATTACAGCTTTGCTGCATTTAGACAAAAATAGAAAACCTGTTGACTGGAAACGCAATGATAACAGAGGCACTGCTCACTGACTCTGTTGTTAGCGAGATATGATGGGAGCTTCTATTCTTCTGCTACATTGAAGGGAATTTGACCAGCTGACAATACAACAGAGCGGCATTAACCCTCACCCGGAATAAGTGAAACCTTGCGTTGGGCAAGTGGATGATGCATTTGGTGGTCCCACCCGACAAACAGGATAAACATACTCAACACAAATATGCAAACCCAGATGACACGCCCTGTAAACACACAACTCCTCTGTACAAACTCACTGCGCATTTGTGTTACTGTGGTGGATTAACACTAGGTCCCAAAGGGGCGATGGAGAACAAATCAGAGCAGGATCTACTGTTATTCGGTTGTTAAGCCATTAGGCATCGACTGTTTCGTCGGATCCTATAGCCTTTGCTGTACTGGCTAACATTCTCATTGTTTGTCCAAAAACCTACTCAGATGTCATTTTAGTGCTTAAGAAGAGAAGATGAGATATCTGCAGTTATAAGTGTACAGGGCTCTCAAGTTAGCTAGCTAACGAACCTAACTACTGTTAGCACTAACTGGCCATTTGAAGATACTACAGGCAGTTTTTTAAAGGTGTTTCTCATTATAAACCAACATCTTTATGTTTTGAAATGCTGTTTTTATGTGCTGCTCAGCTAAAGCTAAGATAGCTAGCTCAAACTGGCTAGTTAGCACCCTATTTAAAAAAGGCCAACTGGCCCTTTGCAGATACTTTATATAGTCTACAGGTTTCCTCGCAATGAAGCCACATCTTCATGTCTCTTTGTCAGGCTTGTGTGTTAGATGAGCTGAGGAAAATTAGCTCTGGCTTAGCTAGCTGGAGGAGATTTAAAGATCACATCTTTATGTTTCATGTTTTAGTTTAGCCAGTTTGAGCTAGCTATCTTAGCTTTAGCTGAGCAGCACATAAAAACAGCTAACATTCAAAACATAAAGATGTTGGTTTATAATGAGAAACACCTTTTAAAAACTGCCTGTAGTATCTTCAAATGGTCAGTTAGTGCTAACAATAGTTAAGTTAGCAAGCTAGCTAATATTAGAGCCCTGTGGGAGCAAACTTTGTTTTTCTTCTTACAAACCAAATTAGCTAGTGTGAACGCCGATTAGCCGCTTTGTGTTTTGGAACAGGGTATGCTGGTAAGATAGCATGACCGCTCTTGTGTGTTGGTGTGTATTGTTTTAGAAATGATCTGTGTTGCTTCGACGCATGGAAGTCATCGGAAGTCGCATGGAAATTATGCACATGTGGAACACCCAACATGTAACCACAGCAGCCGTGTGGACATTAAAGGGGAATTCCGCCTGATTTTTCACTACATCATCAGATAGTCATGATCTAAACAGTCATACCGAGTGGTTTGGTGTGAAACAATTCATTCTAGAGACACCTGCAGAGTCAGAACTGTTTATATTGACCATGACGTCTCAGACATTTACAGCCTCTAAAAGCTCAAGCCCTTTGGCCATGTCCGTCTATTTGTTTAGCTTTTCTTGGTCTGTCCCTGGGCCCTCTCATCAAGTGTCTTCTGTCTATACTCCTTGTTTGTGATCTGTTCCTCTGTTCCTCTGTAGGCGTTGTTTGTAGTTTTTTGGATTCTTAGTTTATGTGTTTATTATGGTCTTTGTTCGGTTCTGTTAGTGGTTCTTGTAGTTTATGTGTTGCTCTCGCATCAGTGCCCACATGGTTCTATTTAATTCAATAAATGTTTTAAATGGTGACTCTTATTGTGGAGGGTGGGGCTAGGAAACACCCAGGCTGTGTGTATATACGCATCAAGAGAAAGCTATAGGAGACATGAGTCATACCAGAAGGCCACTCTAAGCCGGACTGTACATAGAGGGAACCTTGTGATGGAAAGGCTGACAGTCTGGCTCTGTATTTGGAGGACAGAGAGGGTTTCCCTAGTCCCCCCCAGGACCCAATACACGGTACCCAACCACACAGAGAATCCCTTCAAATTCCCCAGCATCATCATAGCACGGTTGACCTCCCTCGGTCGGCTTTGGAAACCCCACATAGAGATGCCAGTGGAGCCCTGTACATTTCAGTGACTAGGACTGGTAAACTGTGGGGTTGCTGCTCTCAACTGGGGTGTGGGGGGAGTCCAACACGGTGTGAGATCATGCCTGGTTCTGTATACTTCAGAAAAATATTTTAGCGTGTTGTGTTTAGGTTGTGGTCCATTTTGTAATGGACTGTTACTGTGGAGGGCGGGGCTGGGAAACGCCCAGGCTTTGCTGTAAGAAACGTGCGCTAACAGTGTTTTCCCTAGTAATCTGTGAGTCAGGCTGTAAATAAAGCCATGCTGTGGGTATGAACTTCTGAGAAAACCAGAAGTACTTCTTTGGTTTTGCTTTTGTTTCTGTTTTTTTCTTTGCTGCCTATACAACCGTTAAACCATCCAGCTCACAGTTGTCTCATGTGAAACAATCATGGAAAGTTATTACATGGAATCGGTGAGCTTCAAGCAAAGGAGATATTAGCCAGAGGTTCAACCATGTCTGTGGCTTGTTGGTCCAGAGCAGTGTGGGTGGCAGAGTTATTACATGAAACAGCCATGAATATATGGCCTGAATGCCTGAAAGGAGGCTTTATGATTTGACTACAGTGTGTTGTAGCCACTCATTACTGTGAGGCCTGCTATGGCAATGCCAGAAGGGTCATGGGAAGCGCCCTTTGTGTGTGTGTTTCTGGGCAGGAGTCACCATAAGGGTGAATCCTGTGCCTCGCCAATATCTCTACTAAACTCTTCAGGAAGGTGACTCTGCAGGAGGAGGGTTGGAGGCCACTGTTCCAAACAGATGCTATAGTGGTGTTAGGACTGGAATACCACCCCTATGTGGTCTGCAGCCTTTGGCAAAGCAGATATCGGCCAGGAGGTCCTGCCAGGTCAATGGGCTGTGAAAACCAGCATGGACTGCAGACAGCTCCGTGTGCCCACCATTACAGGTTTGCTGAAATCTCTACCGGGACCAGGTCTGCTCGGACACATGGAGAGGGGCACATCAAATGAAAAGTGACCATCATTCATCTTAGGTAAGTCACCATCAGTGGAGTCAGGGCTCTAGCATGCATGAGCAGTGTTGATGTGATGGTGATGGTGTAGTAGGTGACCCCGAAAGCAGATGGGCACTGGGACTGTGCATGTGTGCAGGGCTTGGTGGTAGGTCCTTAAGGACGGTTAACCCTTAGTAGAAGTCTGGTGTCTGGGTCTCCTGAAGCCTGCAAGGTATCGTGGTGCTATAGTGACACTATGAGGTGCAGCGGAAGTGTCTCCCTGTACAGTAAAGCTTCTGTGTGTGCTTTCAGGGTTTAAGCTGGTAGGTCCTGAGGATGGTCAGCCCTTATTAGGTGTCTGGTGTCTGGGCCTCCTGAAGCTTGCGAGGTGTGGCAGTGCTAAGGTCACATAGGCACAACAAGCTAAAGAGACCAACCTTCAGTATTACAGCATATTTATATCAGAAGGTACATGGCAAGCATTTCAAGGCAAAACAGTCAAAAAATAGTTTTCAGATTGAATTTGCATCATATATCAATACTCAGATGTGTAGGTATGTTTAGGTTCATCAGTGGTTTAAAGGTACAATGTAGGCGTGTTGAACACATCCAGGTTCCCATCACCACTACTGTAAAGAACATCTGAGTATGCAAGTTTCTCAACAATGAACCATTTCACACCAAACAGCTCTGAATGAGGTTGTTTACATGGTTATGCAGAAGAGGAAATTCCCCTTTGAAGTTAACAGAAAAGCTCCTTTAAAGAATGTTTGCGGGAATAAGATCTGCATGTGACTGAGCCATTATAAGGAATAGACACATGTAAAAAAGCATACAGATATGTAGATTAATACCAATGGTAAACAATGGTTACATCAAAGTATAAACAGAGAGTGCAAGACAAAGGAAACTCTGTGATGGTGAGAATAACAATGGAGTAAAGTTCAGACCATGGTTAGGTTTAGGAGAAGTGAGGGTGGATAAAGGAATCATGTAAGACAAAAATTACAGAGACTCAGACAATGATCCCACACAATATCAGAATCTCCATGGTTCCTTTAGCCATGTAATTCGGAGAACAGAGAGATTGAATCAGGGACCCATTCAATGCCAATAAACACACACACTAGAAGAGTCGGCTAGTGGGGCGGAACAGAGTGGAATTATGTAATGAATTATTTTTACATTAGTTCATGTGTAATACAGATGCACTCCACCCATTCAAAACACAGCATTGCCCTTCTCAACTGACCTATGAGCTAAAGCTAGCATAAGGGGTGATGTTACATAATGACATTACTAGTTAAACTAAGGTTTAATGAGTTGGAATGGACCAAAAAGCTGCAGGGACACGATGTTGATGAAGATGTTACATGTATTTGTACTCAGTGTTTCACATACTGTACTCCACTAAACCCAATGGGAACCAGTCATACTACCAGTCATTTTATTAGGGCGTGAAGTTGGTCCTGCCCAATGAGCACTAGCTTGGGCTACAGTACCTCCCCAGCACCACTGTGTCACAGAGAGATACTAATGTGTACAGCATGTCTCTGTGCATAACATCTGCACATGATTATGCCATTACAAGTATGATATTATGGTGTATGAACACACGCAGAAAGCATATGGATATGTAGATTAATAGCAGAGCTGTTGTTACTGTGGCAACTGTTTAGAGCTAGCTGCTGCTAACGTTGCTCAGTTCACCTGAAGTACGGTTAGCCTAGCTGTTAGCCACCCTCTGCCATTTCAGTCTAACACGAGTTCATCTTTTATTAATCTTCAGACCTGTATATTTTATCTTTCTGAGGCTCATTCTAATGAAAACTCCACCACAATTACTACACCCACATTTATACTCTGAGTTGGCTGTGTTTTGCTCCCCACTGTTACCCGCCGCCATTTTCTCTGGATGAAGCAGGCTGAGAGCTGGTGGGACCGTGGTGCCTGATGGGACACAGTACACCACGAAGATAGCTTCCCTTGTATACTAGAAACTCTGAGTGGAGTAGAACACCATCCGGGTTTTTCAGTGCACTACAGATTCTCAGTTAGGTCACATCTTACATACTAGTTTTAGTGTGAGAGTAGTGTGTAGTATGCGATTTCAAAAACAGCCACTGACTTCAGTGAGAGTGGGCGGAGCTAAACGTGGAATATGCAAATATATGTAAATGAGACGGCAGAAACTGTTTCTGTAGTTTAGTTTTCGGTAAATGGACTGGAAGGTGGTAAATTTTGAAACTACTGTTTGCACATTACTTCAGACGGCCATATGTCATCAGGGTATATGATATATATCCCACCTGTACAGTGACAAGAAAAAACATGACAATATTAATAGCAAGTGAATGTCACATGAAGCCTTCTTTTCTGGGGCCTGCTAAGGTGAATCACAGGATTTTGGTTGGTTCTCCAGTGTTTACAGCTGTATGTGTGCATATGTAATTATTTGTATGTCGTTTAAACCCATATAAGTAGATACAGACCCGCCCCTATTAGCGGAAATAACTCTTCATCTGTGCCTGTCAGTTTATACGGACTAGTCTAAAGCATGACAGTGAAAACAAAGCACAGTGCGCCATCTGGTGGTCATGAGTAGTGTGTTCTGATAATGTGATGTCCTGAGTTTCACTCTGCACTTCCACATTAGCATTAGCCATTAGCATCCCACTGATACTACATTTAAAAACATGTTTTTACTGATTAAAACTGATTTCAAACACAGGTCCTGTGGGAAGCGTCCTGTGAACACTGATGAAGGACTAGAGGATGACTAACACTGCACTGTGTAGCAGCAGATCATCTATCGTCTCTGACTGTACATCTACAAGGTGGACCAGCAAGGTAGGAGAGTGGGCACAGTGTCTAACACTCCAGCAGCACTGCTGTGTCTTATCCTCTCACACCACCACAACACACACTAACACATCACCAGTAACACACCGGCGTCACTGCAGTGCTGAAAATGATCCAACCCCCCCACATGATACCTGCTCTGTGGTGGTCCTGTGGGGGTCCTGACCATTGAAGAACAGGATGATAAAGTATACAGAGAAACAGATGGACTACAGTCTGTAACTATAGAACTACAGAGTACTCCTATACTGGATACACTCATTGTCAAAAGAATACCTGTACCTAGAAGGAATCAGCCAGCAGGAATGAAACTTGGTGGGTAGGTTTGACAATCATGGGACATGTGAATGATTTAAGTTTCACTCTCAGCTGCACATGTGACGTAAGCAAGAACAGACCTTATCACTGGCCAAATAAGGTTGTCCTGTTGCATGTGCTTTCCATTCTGAGAAGAGTTCAAAATCATTTTCAGCAGTTGGAGGAGTGGGAGAGGGGTCACATCGTAGTGTTCCGGGCAACAGGAGGTTCCTATTAATGTACTACATGCCACAACGGTCGTGTGGGTACTATAGCACACTTTTGGTGGCAATGCATAGAAGAAGCCACTTACCAGTGACATGAATGATCTGGGATTGCGTGACATGCAAGTTACACCGTTAGGAATCTTTACAACTCCATGTCGAGACATCTGGCATGTTGTGTTAGTTGATGGTGATAATAATGATGATCATAATTAAATAGAGCAGGCTAGTTGTTGTTGTTGTTTCTCTTTTGTGACACAAGGGGGCAGTATGATCAAACGCTATTTCCAGGCCCAACTCGAGATGTGTTCAGTTCAGTGTCCAGTTCTGTGGTAAGAGGAGATGTTCTAATAACAGAACCTCCACTGAAGGGGTCAGTACAGTCTCTGCTTATGGTTTGATGGTAAAGTCTTAGCGCTGATCCTGTGGCTGTAGCACGGTAAGGCCAGTTCAACCACAATGAGGGAGTTCCGGACATGCCAGTAGCTTGGCCCCAGTGCTGGAGGCGTTCTCTCTAGAACTCAGACCCAGGGCTCTGTACATAGCAAACAGCCTCAGAAGCCTTTTAAGAGCTCTTAAAGGCCTTAAATACTGCTTTTAGGTCAGAACCATTTCTATTCTGAAACACATGAAAAATCAGGAAACAATGGACAACACAGCAATGACAACTCGACACTGAAATAAACTTAAATAAAACTTAATATATAAAACTGGAAAAGTGCATTTCCTGAAATAAACGTGCTTAAATGGAGGGATAAATGACACCTACAGGATTGTGGGTCACTAGGAGTTTGGGGATCTTTCCCGAGTGAGTACATGCAGTTTGATGACTGTTGGTTAAAGGAGACAGTAGGGTTTGAATAGGGACCAGATTGAAAGGGACTCTATGGGAGAAACGAGGGATAGGAAAAAAAGAGACAAACAGGCGAGTGCGGGTCACACCAACATTGAATTTGTGCTCCTGGGTGTGCCCTGAGGGGGGTATGCCAAACAATGTCCATCGGTCAAGCCAATGTACAGCAAAGAGGCATGCACTTTGCCACCCCATTCATTCTTCATGGGAAAAGAAGAAGGAAAAAGATGAAGAATATAAATTGGATGACAGTGTATTGTGCATTGCAAAGCACTGGTGCTCCACCTGAGCCTTGAAACTCGGCTTGGACCGATCCCTTATTTTTGGTTCATCCCACTGACACCACTGTGTCTCAGACCAGTCAAAGGTCTGGTCCAAAAAGCTGGGTTCATTCTTCTATGGATGAGGGCGTGCTATGGGGCATACAGCCAGAGTGTCATAACTGAGCCCCGCACAAGGATGCACACAGTGTGGTCAGTTCACATGGTGATTGGTCATTGGCCAGAAAGTCTGTTTTCTGTGTTCCTGGTTTCTGCTGTGCTCGAAAGCCACCCCACCATCAAAATATGTGATCGCCAAGGGACGGTATGAGCCAGCCTTCACTCAGCTTTACTGCAATTTGGCATAGTAAGTAGAGTGCACATGGCTTCTTCTCCTGCTACGAGCTGCTAGGCTCACACTTACCTAAGCTTCCTGAAGCTTGCTTCAATAGACACAGCAGAATATAGCCCCGCCCCTCAAATAGAACTCTATTCTAGTGAACTAAATAACCTGAAATAACATCACCACGAAAACTTTCTCCAGCTCACAATGCTGTCCATGAAGTCTCAGAAATCGCTACACTCTATAGGTGTCCAAAAATCCTGATATTCATACAATTTCAGTTTTTGCATACTAAAATAGCTTATTATATTTTATTTAAAAGAAAACCAATTTTCATTAAAACTTAAAAAACACAAATAAAACAATATTTAACCATGTATGCACAAACCTATTTAATGCGTGAACATGCAGCAACTTCTCTGGCTCTTCATTCTGACTTTCTTAAAGAAACAATATGCAAGACTGATTACTAGGAAGTGCTTAAATAGCTACTGCAGTCCAAATTCAAACTACGGGAGAAAGTAATCTGGCCCTGCCCCTCTTCCCCAGACCTGAAGTCTGTGTGAGTTGCCAGACTGAAGACACTAAACTTGTGCAAACAAACAAAAGATGAGTGCAACATTAAACTTAGACAATAACAGCTGACAAGTCCTTCACTGTAAGCAAATGTATAGGCTAAGCATGAATAACCGTACTCCATTTGGGTGCCCGTATATGTTTAAGTAACAAAAACGATTGTATTCAATTTAGAGTCAATTTAGAGTTAATCTTGCAGTTTCTATTGTTATTTTTGTTGTTCTATTGTTCTATGCTAGTTGTGACCCATCCTCTTCTCCGGTGTACCAGTTTGGGTTAGCATGCGTTAGCATGACGCCGTTAGCCAACACATTGCTGCCAGTATTTGAACTTACCATGTTTTCTCACTCTATGATGTCATATCATGGTCCTTTTTATGATTTACTACAGTACACATATTACATATTGCTCCTTTAAGTAAATTGTATCCGTACTCTTTATTGCTGAGAATAGTGCTGCAGCTCTCTCATACAGTCTGGCGTATACTGCACTGGAGGTCGCAGCATATGTAAGTGAGATCAACTCTGCGATCTTAGAGGAAGGTCTCCATCCCCTCTCAGTTCCCATGACCTAATCACAGTGCCAGCTCTAGATCACATAGCCTGCAGTCTCCAGAGGGCCCAGCCCAGCATCCGCGGCCAAGCGCTCCAAGCTGTTCTGCACAAACCCCAAAGAAACTCGCCTGCTCATTCACTCCACACGAAGCTTCCGCACCATAGCGAACGCTTTAGAAATGCTCGGAGGGGCGGCTGTGAGGAAGCTTTGTACCAGCTGCGAACTGAAACGAGCCTAATAGTGTGTGGTTATCTGAATCAGTGAGTCAGTAAGCCTCTCGGCAGACTCCAGTAGATACCTCACTCACTGGAGGCCTGCTGGATCTGGCAGGGGAAAAGGGGGCAGGGCTCCTGTACAGCCAGAGGGAGTCCGACTGATGCAATCAGTGTGTAACTAACGGTTATGTGACGTGTGTCTAATCGTTGTAGAGAACTCATGAACAGCCTGGAAAAGTTATGGAATGTCTGAAATGGGACAGAGAAGGGAAGCACAGAGTAAGAATTCACTGTAACTGTAAATAAGCCATTTTACTAGCCCATAAGATTTTGCATGTATACAGTTGCAAACTACACAGTTACTGTTTATTAACTGAATGTAACATACTGGAATCAAATAAAACTTACAATGTAGCCTGTGCAAAAGTTATAGCACACTTCTATTTAGTTTCATCCCCTCTGATACACTAAACTTAGCACTCACCTTAATAGAACAGCTTCACCCAGAAGGAAGTGTGGGACTGCAGTGCTGTTGGGAAGGAAGATAAAGGTTACCAGGAACAATAAATTATGATACATTTAGACTGATATGATCAATATTTATTGAGCTACACATACAGAAGTAGTGTCTCTCAGTATAGCGTTGGACCATCATGTTCGCTAACATAACATGCCAGACATCTCTGCATGGAGTCCTGTGATAATCCATCTCATGCAGCTTGAATATTCTCACACAGTTCCTGTAGAGGGTGCAGAAGGGGTGCAGATGGAGTGACTTTGGGACTTCTGGACGTGTGACGGGTGACGGCAAACCATTTTGCTGAAGATGACCCGCTACTGTTCTGAGTCAGTCCATAATCTGAGTTCATGTAGTCTGCATTGTGCAGCTGTCTACCAATGCTGTTGGCACTAACAGGATGATGGAGGGCATCACTGCTCGCTGAATGGCCGTAGTCGTGGCTGTTGGGTCAGTCAGGCGCAGGGATAAGGCCCGTCCTTGATCACTGCACATGTGTGGCTGAGTGTGAAACTTGTCAAACAATGCCAAACCTACCCACCAAGTTTTATGCCTTCTGGGTGGCATCTTTTCATCTGTGCTCTCTAGTGTGTGTGTTAACTTAGAAACTCAACATTGTTGTTCAAACCTTTGCACAACGCTGTATGTAAATAAGCTCTATCCAGATTGGTTGCTCTGTATTGCACTTCATTCAAGAAGCAGACCAGGCTGAAACTCTTTTTAACTGTGTGAGAGGGCGGGGCTAGACACAGAGTGATCAAAGTGCTGGGTCTGAAGCCCTGTGTTTCCTTGTTGCTGGTACTGCACTTATAATGGTGGTGTAATGTGTTGCAGGTGTTGCCACATAAACAAAAGCCTACAGTGTTTTCTACACAGCAGGATCCCAGTAACTTGAAGGTCCCACCTGTTTCCATGTGGATATTAAAGGGCCCATATCATGTTAAAATGATCTTCAGTTTGCTGTAGTGTGCTGTTATAGCATTAGAGCAAACAAATGTACTGCTCACTGTTTGGTCCATTCAGTACGGATATCGGTTTTTGTGATGGCATGAAAACCAGTTCATTTGCACACATCAGCCTACTCTGCCTACGGCAGTTTAGCCCCACCCTTTCAGGATGACATTATAGGGGATGCTTCAGCTCTCAGCTCTCAGCGGAAAGACCCTTTAAAGGCTTGATCAAACTGTTGGTCATAGTAGGCAGCATATAAAACATACAGTAACTATACAGGTGAAATGTAAACATGACACCTGAAAAAAAGTGGATGTCACAGCATCAGCAGTCACAGCGACCTACACTGATCAAAAGAGTCCTTAGGGCATACATAGCCCTGCCAGTGTAGAGAGTGCCCTCAGTCCTTACTCAAGGCCACATCTTTGCCCCTCAGATCCCTTAGCTCCAGGGCTCTGACCCAGGCAGACAAAGTTCAAGTTCAAGTTCAAGTTCAAGTGGTTTTATTTGTCATTTCAACTATATACAGTGGTGTACAGTACACAGTGAAACGAAATAGCGTTCCTCCAGGACCAAGGTGCTACATCTAACAATAGACTACACAAAACAATACAACATAAAGTGCACGTGTGCCAGTGCGCAAGACAATATACTATAAATACACACAACCATTTACAAGACAAATAATAAATACGGGGGACAGTGCAGTCGGCCCCTTAGTAGTGGGAGCAGTAAGGTGCATTTGGTGTAGATGTAAACATTAGACACTGTAAACACTGTATTTGAATTTAGCAGCAGTACTAAAGTTATCCAGTTGGTGGAACAATAGCAGTTTTTTTTTTTTTTTGTGTAGCTCTATGGGCGCTCCTCCAGAGCAAAGGGGCAAGAAAGCTCTGCGTCCTCCTCCTTAGTGCAGCAGGACTCCTTACAGGGGATGGCCCTCCTCTTCATTGCCTTCTGTTTTCTCTGCCATATGTTGCATCAACAATACTGGCGGGGCTGCTGCTCAAGTACTCTGTCCCGACGCTGTGCCGATCTCACGTCTGACACTACTGTGGTGTCGGCATAAAGGAGGTCACAGATCATGTGGTGGATGTCTCACTATGATAAGGGAGCCCTCCAAATTTAGAGACTTAAAAGCAATGAACGACTGCTGTATTTGCATGCCTATATTTCACAGTGCTGGTGTAGAGAAGTGTGTTTCAGTGACACGGAAGGATGTGAGGCCTTTTAGAACCTTATAAACTAGACCCTACAACAATCAGGATAATGGACCTGTAAACAGTCTGAACTGTCTGTTTCCATGTTGCTGGTGCTGCACTCATAATGGTGGTGTAATGTGGTTCAGGTGTTGCCACACAAACAAAAGCCTACAGTCTACATAGCAGGGTCCACTTGATTCCATGTGGCCATTAAAGGGCCCGTATCATGTTAAAATGTTCATTTGGTTTGAGGTACCATGAAAAGACTGGTAAAGCAACAAAGTGAGCGGCTCACTGTTCGGTCCATACAGTCCGGATATGGACACTAAGCTGCAAAAGCAGCCTGTTTGTGCTTTACGGTTTTTGTGATGTCATAAAAACCAGGTGATTTGCGCATGAACCTATTCAGCTTATAGTAGCCTGCCCTTTCATGCTGGATGTTTCAGCTCTCAGTGCTTCTTGAGTGAGACCTAATACAGGGCAGCAAATCAGAGCATAGGTTATGCACATGTACCAGTCTTCCAGTTTTTTGAGTTGGCTTAGACCCAATGTCTGGAACTCTCCCTGCTTTTGTCCAAACTTAACACAGCTGCCCAAGCCACAACCACAATATGCCAAATGTCTTACAGTGAACACTTCAAAGCTCTGTCATTTCAAATCAAATCAAATCAAATCACTTTATTGTCACATCACATTTTCACAGGTGTGAAGGTGAGTGAAAAACTTAGGTGCGTAGTCCCTTACAGTACTTCAATACAAACATATAAATAGACAATAAATATATATAGTACTAAACACTAAAATTTCTGTTACACTAATTTACAGTTATGAATAAAAGTTATGAATAAAAACTATGATGCATCCAGATGTACACATTACCATATAGCACTATGGTAAGGCTGAGGTAGATGAGAGATGCAGGGTAGATACAGGGCATAGAATATTATATATGTGTATATATATACACTACAGATATACAGTGTGGATGGAAGAAAACAGTAGGTCAGTCTATATGGGCAAGTGTAAATATGCTAATGTAAAGTGCAGAGTGATGATTGTCCATGGAGATCATCGTTTAGATGGTTTTGGTGAGGTGTGCTGAACCAGGTCTATATACCGGTGCCCCAGCACTACTGGCTGGTTCTGGACTTTATACTTCGGAACCTCCTCCCACTTGGCAGCTGTGAGAACAGACAGTGGCTTGGGTGGGTGGAGTCCTTTAGAATCCTCCTGGTTTTCCTCAGGCAGCGGCTGGTGTATAAATCCAGGAGGTTTGGAAGCTGAACCCCGGTGATGTACTGAGCTGTCCGCACCACCCTCTGCAAAGCTTTTCTTGCCAGAATGGTATTTTTAAAATCCCAACTCTATACACACACACACACACACACACACACACACACTCACACAGCCAATCAACAGCTTTTCTACACCATAATTCGAACACATTGATGGAATAAACTGATAGAATAAAAGGTTATAAATTAAAATACAGGCTATTTTTGCTATGTGCTCTGTATTTTCTATGTACTAATTAACAGATAACTACAACAAAGTAAAGCACAATTACAGGGGTAGTGTTTATTTTTGGGGCATGTACATACTGAAGCACATGCTGTATATACTGTAACACATTACAAAACAAAACTATAATAGGCCTGTAACTCCAAAGGAAAAAAGGGGTGGGGGAATTAGGATGCATCTTGTCTTCTGTCTGGGTCTGGCCACAACAACTCATCTACATCACAAGGAATATTCTCTCTGGCCAGACAGCAAGGGAAGTACCATCTGGAGTGATGTATCCACCCCTGGCATGCCCCATCATCCATGTCACCACAGGCCTCCTACATCGCCTAGATGAACCAGGATGCTGGTGGGGCTCCCAATCATATGCCTTCCACCTCCATGCTGAAAAGAACTCCTTAATGGGATCAGGAACGGAGAGTATGGTGGAACGTAAAGCACAACGAATTGTGGATGATCAGTGAAACAGTTTGGGATCTGAACAGCCCAGTGGAAACTAATTGTCCCAGACAACAGCGTACCTGGACTGCTCTGGTCCCTCCCCCTGCTGATGGTGCCTAAGAATGGTGTGCAGTGTGTTAAGGAAGGTGCTTATGTGTGCTGTGTTGTAGGGACCAGGGGTGGCATGATGATGAACACCACCATTCTGGCTTATAGCTGCACACATTGTGATGTTGCCACTTCGCTGGCCAGGAACACGGACCATGGGACGGTGTCCTATAATGTTCCTCCCCCTGCGCCTTGTTTTGGCAGGATGAGGCCAGCTTCGTCAGTGTGAAGGAACTTGTGTTACATAAATTCTTCAATATTATGTTGCACAGGGGCAGTACCAGTACCAGGGGCAGGACCAGTACCAGGGGCAGGACCAGTGAGAGGATAGCATAGCATACCATACCTGCACATACTCATAGTGCGGTTGCTTCACACTTTCAGAGTTCCGCTGAAACGGGACCCTGTAAATTTGGTTCCTGGAGATGGCCCACTGCAGATACCCCCACACAATGGATTTTGCTAAATGTGACATTGTCTGGAGTGATGTATTTGTCAAAGGTGTATGCTGTTGTCTGCTCTGATCATGTTTACGATGGCCTGTTACTGCTGTGGGGTGAACAGCCGTCTTCTTCCTCCAGTAAGGGGTAGTTGTCCTGCCGTTCTGCAGATACATGGTGTGAAAGGTTACTAGTGTACAGTGAAATGCTACTGTAAATAATGATCCGGCACTACACTGCAGTAGTACAGTAGTGTACACAGTTCAGTTGTGCGAGTTCAGTAGTGTGGTATAGAATATAGGTTTACTGACCTATTCTCATCCGGAAGGTCTGGATAAGGTTTGCTACAGTGTAGCAGCTCAGATTAGGCTGAACCCTCTGTCCAGCCTTCTGAAAACTCAACCCATTGCTGTCCACATGGTTAACCAGAGTAGCCTGGATCTCGTTTGTGGTTTCTGTTTCTGGTGCTCCTGCTGGTGCTTGTCCTCGTCCTCTTCTCTGACCTCTTTCTCCTGCATTTGCCTCTTTAGCTGTGTGAACCAAGATGTGTAACCTGTGACCTCATTAATAGGGCTCAGATGCTGATGTGTAAAGGTTAGAGGTGTTATCACCTGGGCTGGGTTTGGGCAATTGGTTCATAAGTGTGATATTTGCATGGATTGCATAAAGAAACACAGGGTCTTCGGTTTGTAGTGCTTTATTTATTGTAGCAGCCTCAATTTAAAAGTGTGTTTTAGAATTGTTCGTGAAGTGTAAGGTAGAGAATGGGCTTATAGTATGGAGTACCAGGTCAATAGAAAGGCTACTTTAGTTAGTCATTTCCAAATTTGTGTTGCTAGTACCCTTTTTCGGATATTAGCAACTGCAAAAAACTGCAAACATTAAACAGTAACATTGTACAAGGTTAGGAGAGGTTGAAATACGGTCATGTTAAACTGAACTCTCGCTGGTTTTGATGCAATAAGTCACACAAATGTCGAAAGGGAAAAAATATAATGCAAGATAAATGCAGCATACAGGCTCTTTAACTGAACACTCTGCTGCATCCTTCAGTGAGTAGATTTAGCTTTACGGTTGTTTGAGTTGCTGGAAAAATGCTGATTTGTATCTGACACTTGGTCTCCAGACTCCACTGCTGAGCCTCTATTGTGTTCAGTTGTCTGAAAATGGAGGCCGATGTGTCAGAGGATGCTGACCCAACAACATGAGTCACATGAGGCAGTTTAGGGAACTGTATCAGCTTTACACAAACTGAACTTATCAGACTTAGCAGAAAGGCCCCTACAGCAGCGGTGCTCCAATGCTTTGTCTTGCGGAGGTCGAAATGCTAGATGCTAAATGGCTAGTACAGAGTTTTAAAAGGGTATATTTATAGCATTGCAGGGTATTTGGTTACTAATATTCTTTAAAAAGATCATTTTAAAGAAAAAACCACACTGTGAAGTGATGTCTGTCTGTCTGTCTGTATGTCTGTCAAGAAGAAGTACAGTAGATGTGCATGTACTTTTCCACCCTATTCATTCTTAATAGGGAAAAATTGGGAGTGTAATGTGTTTTTTCGGACCGAAAATCTGTATACATGCACACCATTAAACCAAACGTTCTGGAGTTGGAAAGGTTTCGTACTGTGGGACAAGTTGGCGAATAAAGTGTGTGTAAAAGAAGATGGAGTTAGATAACAGCAATGTTGCCCATTGAGTAATCATAAATGACCAGATGATTTGATTGGGGTGCCCAAATCATGTTCATATAACTGTATACCCCCACTGCCTGTACTAAAGAACCCCCTCATGAACTCTATTTTGAGGGCTACAAAGCTTCATTTAAATTCCAAGCAATACAGTTTTGCCTGGAGACTTGAAGCTGCCACTACGGAATCATCCTTTCTCACTGAGGGTCATTGTGTTCTAGTGAATCACAGCCACATTAAACTTCATGGAAAAATGAAGCAGGAAGCCAAACAGGAATTCATGTACATTTGGAAAATGCACTGTTAACTTGTCAGAACACAACCACAGTGTAGACTGGATCTGACTGAACAATTAGTCCACTTTTTATATAATATAATATAATATAATATAATATAATATAATATTCATCAATTATAAACAGTCCTTGCTTATGTAAAAGGCACTAAATACAGTAAGTGTAGCTTGACTATCTGCTAGTATAGTGATATATATTTGGCTAACTAAAATGACTTGAAACAAGTAAAAATTAAAAATTTTAATATTCAAAATTCTTATATATTTTAAAATGTAAAATTTTGAAAACAAATAGCCATTTAGAATTTAGATGGCCAGATTAACACACACGATATCTGACTCTCCGTCTATGTGCCACAGAGAATCTTTAAATAAGTGACTAAGCGTCTGGTGACTACAGGTCTCAGCATGTACAAGTTGTAGAGGTTTCTAATGGTGTCCTGTGATAATCCCTCTCATGCAGCTTGAATATCCTCACACAGTTCCTGCGGACTGTGCAGTAGGAGTGGAGGTGGTGTGACAGCAGGCCTTCTAGACGTGTGACAACAAACCCTTCATCTTGGCGCTGACCATGGTCCCTCCACACACGGATTCATTGGTCATCTCCACCAAGACAAACACGGGACTCGTCACTGAAGATGACCCGCTGTCATACCAAGCCACTCCATGACAGTCTGGCACGACACCATTGTTGGGTTGGCTGTTGGGTCAGTCAGGTACAGGGATAAGGCCTGTCCTTGCTTACGTCACAAACTTGAATCATTGACTTGTCTCATGTTGTCAAGCCTGCCCACCATGTTTCGTCCCTGTGAAGTTTGATTCTTTGGGGTGTTTGTGAATCCGGTTTTGAAGGTGAGTGTATTCTCTTACATTATCAGATGTATGACTCTGTATTGATGAACACCCCACCACACCAGGCCATTAGCTGGCCATGTGATCATGAGACTGTGTCTAGTAGTCTAGTCTTTCTGTGCCCTAAGCAGCATGTCGACCACATGATTCTTCCTCAGAGGCGGAAGCTAAATCAGACCTAGCATTAAGGAAGCAGTCGGTGTACTGGGTAATGTTAGAGAGGGCTGTATTATTGAGGTCTTTAAAAAAGGCTCAGGCTATTTTTATGGAAGTCCAGAATAGCTCAAGGAGTTTGATAAGGGAGTGATAGGGGCTCGAGAGAATCGCAGCTGCAGAAGCGCCTGCTTTTAGCCTTTTCAAGCTGGCTATCTCTACCTCAGAATAAATACCACTTCCTTCCTCAGGCAGCTGCTCTGCTGGTGACCTAAGTCCCTCCAGACCTTTCATATTGTTGCTGGTGTGGCGCACGGCGTTTCATACCGAATGATCTCCCTCTGAGAATGTCCTCTGGCAGGGTCAGGGGGTTTGTGGAACTTCCCCAGGTGGCTTTGTGTGCTCAGGACATCTGTGCTCTTTCCTCTCCGTTGCTTATGTGCGATGCAGCTCTGCAGTGGCTGTTTTGAAAGTGGTGCTAGCAGCAGTTTATCTACTGGAGCAGGAATGTGCCCTTGTCTCTGTTAGGCCACTTTGCTGCTAGGCCTGGATGATATGGGGGAAATTCCAGGGTGGGATTACATTGCTAGATGTTATTGGGAATAACGGTATACCATGTATATGGTATATGTACTCTACACTGTGTGCACAATTATTAGGCAAGTGAGTATTTTTACCATATTATCATTCCTAGGCATATTTCTTAACCCCAAGCTGGATAAGCATAGATGCTTAATGGATTTAAGCAGAGCAGGTGATGTGTGTCTGTGTAATGAGGGAGGGTGTGGCCTAAGGATGTCAACACCCTATATCAAGGTGTGCACAATTATTAGGCCGTTTCTTCTTTAGGCAAAATGTCCAAAAGAGATTTAACAAAGATATTGTGGCGTGATCACAGAACCATCAAATGTTTTGCTGCAAATAGTCAACAGGGTCGCAAGAAACGTGTTGAGAAAAAAAGACGCAAATTAACTGCCAAGGATTTGAGAAGAATCAAGCGTGAAGATACCAGGAGCCCATTATCTTCCAGTTCTGTCATATAACAGAACTGCGACTTACCTGGAGTACCAAGATGTACAAGATGTTCAGTGCTCAGAGACATGGCCAAGGTAAGGAAGGCTGAAACCTGACCACCACTGAACAAGACACATAGGCTGAAGCATCTAGACTGGTCCAGGAAATATTTAAAGACAGAGTTTTCAAAGGTTTTATGGACTGATGAAATGAGAGTGACCCTTGATGAACCAGATGGATGGGCCCGTGGCTGGATTAGAGCTCCACTTCGAGTCAGACGCCAGCAAAGTGGTGGTGGGGTACTGGTATGGCTGGCATTATTAAAGATGAGCTGGTTGGACCTTTTCGGGTTGGAGATGGCCTCAAAATCAACTCCCAAGCCTACTGCCAGTTTTTAGAAGACGCTTTCTTTAAGCAGTGGTACAGGAAGAAGTAAGCATCTTTCAAAAAGACAATGATTCTTATGCAGGACAGTGCTCCATCACATGCATCCAAGTACTGCTCTGCATGACTAGCCAGTAAAGGCATCAAAGGTGAAAAGCTTATGACATGGCCCACTTCCTCACCTGACCTAAACCCAATTGAGTACTTGTGGTCAGTTCTTAAACAGGAGATTTACAGTGAAGGAAAACAGTACCCCTCTCTGAACAGTGTCTGGGAGGCTGTGGTTGCTGCTGCACAAGAAGTCAATCGTCAACAGATCAAGAAACTGACAGATTGCATGAATGGAAGGCTCATCACCGTTATTAAAAAGAAGAGTGGCTATATCGGTCACTGATTTTTTTTTATATGTCAGAAATGTTTATTGGAAAATTGAGTTATTTGTTCATAATTCTCACTTGAACAGATGAAAATAAAAAGGTGAGATGGGAAAATGTGTTTTTCATTTAGCTGCGTAATAATTCTGCACAGTAATAGTTGCCCAATAATTGTGCACATATAGATATTCTCTTAAGAAAGTCAAAACCTCACTTTTACTTTCTTAAACATTTATGTTTGAGGTTTATTAACATTTTGGGTTAACCGAGAGCACTGTAGTTGGTGATTAATGAAAATAATTCTCAAAAATAAGACTTGCCTAATAATTGTGCACACAGTGTATATGTACATTCACATTGTGACGTGATAATTCTTCATCTGCTCATGCTGGACTGGTTCAACTCTGTGCCACATTGACTCATTATAGCCTCATGAGTGATTAGCATGCTAACATCGGTAGATATCTCAGCAACATGATGTGTGTGTGTGTGTGTGTCCACTCTGAGGGGTCTAAACCATTTATTTAAGTAAAAAAAATTTGGGGTGAAAATTTGGGTGGAATCCCCCTTTAGGCCAGAAGGCTGGTTCTTCCCTGATGAAAACCTTACTGGAAGGCAGAGATGGAAATGTATAGGATGTTATACAGAAGGGAGAAGCTTGAAGCTGCAGACCTGGTGTTCCTCAGCTTTGTCAAGACATAAGTGGTCTTGTATAAAACTTCTTTCCAAATAAAAATGAAAGAAAAGAATGAAAAGAGAGCACAAACTAGAAGATCCAAACAGCATGTTTACGGTGGCCGAGAAGTAAAACACATTTTAGAAAACAAAATAACAATCCACAGCAACTTTATCGTGCTTAGTGTTCCATCAGAGAACATTTACTAGCTAGTACAAGAGGATTAGAGTGTACAACGTGCCTTGAGCTCGGAAATGTACTTTAGTCCCAGCGAGTACTTTTTAAGCACATTGTTGTTTTGTTCATTACACATGTAATATAGTATTATAGTGTAACTATAATATATCTACATCTACATCTATGGCATTTAGCTGACGCTCTTATCCAGAGCGACTTACAAGGTTAATCATATTACAGGTAGGCCAATGTAGTGTTAGGAGTCTTGCCCAAGGACTCTTATTGGTGTAGCACAGCATAGTCACCCAGAACGGGAATCGAACCCCAGTCTTCCACATGGTAGAGTAGCTTCCTGGTGAGTAGTGGTGTTATCCGTTGTGCCACACCAACCACATATATATAATATATGTAATATAATATAGTGTACATAATTTCAGTGTACCTAGTATACTTCCCTAAACTCATAATTAAAAATAATGCTGTTTTTATAAACTAACTATGTATTTATTATGCTAAATATAATCATTAGTGTTACTAAACACATACTTAAATAGAACTGACTGTACTTAACTGTACTATTAGGAGAAACCTCTAAGATTCATTTAGAGATATTTAAGTACATATTAAAGTTCATTTCTAGTACATTAATATACTTACTTGGTACACTTCTATTACGTACTGCTGAGGTCAACTGTATTGTAAAGGTATTTGTTATTATTACACTTGTATTATATACATTTAGCCCACAAAACAGTAATGAGCTTGTAATGAACTTGCTGGTATTAAAGTACATTTCTAGTACACTGAAATACACTTCATTTCTTCACCTGGGACGTCTGCTTGTTCTCCCCTGGGTCATGCGTGACATCAGTGTTTGCTGAGTGTTTGAATAAGCAAGGCTCTTAAATGGCTTTATTGTGCAGTCTGATGATATGAAAATCCTGCACTGCAGTGTGAGGGCAGTACAGCTGTGTGAGTCCATTCTCATTCAGGTATTTTAGGTCAGACTGGGTGCAGGCTGAACATGCCTGGGTCACACAGGTCAGTACAGGCACTGGGGACGTATTGTAGTCCTGCCCTCAAAGGGCACAGGCTGCCTCTGTGTGCGAGTGCGTGTGTGTGTGGCCTTCGGGCTCAATGAGTTGTTGTCTAGTTGGGAGTGGCCACACCCTCGCTGATGTCATTCCTGGTAATTAATTCTCAGTAAGTGTGCTGTGTAAAAACAGTCATGCTCTACCTTGTCCTCCCTCAGCAGCCACACACAACCCTAACGCTGGTTCAGTGTGCAGTAGTGTGTCTGTGTGCAGGGGTTCTGCCTGTAGATATCTCAGCATATCACCGGGGTCTGGACGGAACCTTGCAGACCTGGAGAGAGGGAAAGATGGTCCTTTAGGTCATTCTAGGTCACAGTCTGTTTATTATGGAGTGTCCACAGCGTGTGCACAGCAGCTACGGTTTACAGGGATAACATGGTTTTGATATGATGTTAAGCCCTTAACACCTGAAGTCTATAAGCTTAATCCACCAGGAGTTAGCTTCTGCAGCAGTAAAGTTTATATTGCGTGTGCCTTTAAGAGGTGGGGGGAAGGGTGAGGGGGAGGAGTGTGACTCGGAGCTCACTCTTTCGTTTTTTTTAGTTACTCAGAAATTCCTCTCTCAAGAGTTTGGCATTTCCTCTGAGCTCACAGACTCAGCGCCCGCTCTCTTCGTCCACACAACGGTTCCCATCGCAGAGGGGGGGATTTTCAAACATCCTGAGCGGATCAGTAAAGCCACCCTTATCGCACAAGGCCTCAGAGAAGACACGTCTACGGCGCAAAGTCCACTGGCCAGGACGGAGGAGTTTAGAAGTGAGTAGGAGGGAGTTACAGAAGTAGAGCTTACGGTAACATCAGGAGGAGAACACCAGTCTGACCTCATCCTCAGCAGCTGGGAGGCTGGCTAAGCATGGGCTAGCGACCCCCGCTGCTTCTGTGAAAGCTGAGAAGCC